>LPNX010141703.1:813342-897124 GCA_001517045.1 Pseudotsuga menziesii
TTGAAAAATTGGAGCTGAACACTAAACTGTATTAAATCAGTGTACAATAGCCAACCCTGTAATAAAATAGGTTGCTGAATAAATAACATACATCAGGGATTCGAATGCATGAGGAGCAATTCAAATCTAGCATAAAGCAGGCTTACCAAAAATAAGCAAATCCCCCATAGGTGTAAAAAGCTGATCCCAAATCTGTCATGGAGCTCACGAATTGGAAAAAAGGCTTAGGAAAGCTAAAGAGTGGTGGAATGGTAGCTCATACATGCTTTTTCATGGAGAAAAGAGAGGAGGATGTGTAGGACAAAAAACTAGTCAACCTCACCTAGTCTAGCTTTTCCTTTTGCCTTAAAACACTGAAAAAGCAGGCAATAAAGCAGAAAAAGCAGAAGGGTGCCTAGGAGGCTAGGAATAAAGTAGATTTGATTCCTTGGGATTTCCCATGCGCTACATGAGTCAAATAAGGCAAGTTTGACCATTATGGATAGGTAATAAACAACTTGCACAAGGTGGGACACATGAACTAGGCTAATAAGACAGAAATAATTAAATTAATGTCTAAATGGGTAAACTATGGGTTGATTATTCTAACACTCAATGCGGGGGATTTAAGAGGAGAATAATATTGATCTCAACAGCCACAAAACATTGCAGGGAACATGGACATGCTGAGGGGGGGAACGAATATCTTCCATTTGTAGGTTTAGCATTATAAAGTTTATTATATTCGGTTTTTTTTTTGTAATTGTATGTATTATTTTTATTTTTCATATATTAATGTATATATATTGATGTTTCCATGTATTTATATTAAAGGAAAGACACCCTACAACATATCGTCCAGAGGAAGTGCTTTCAGAATAAGTTCAGGATCAGGATCATGGAGCATGTATGTTTAATGAAGAATAAGTGAATGATCATATTGAACAAGATGATCATACCGATAATGTAATTGAAGATGATGGTACAAATACATTGATCCATGATTCATTTAATGTTAGAATGGATGATGTCGATGATGTTGATAATGAAAATGATGATGACTTTGATGATGTTCACGATATACCTCTTCTCGATAAGGCATATGAACCCCTTTATGAAGGCTCCAAAACAAATCTTCTCTCTACTATATTGTTGATAATGAACTTGAAGGTTATGAATGGTCTTTCAAACATTGCAATCACACAGATGCTAAGGTATATAAAATAATCCATCACATGTATACGATCGTGATAAAGTTTATCTATATTCCTCTAATAATTGTATTGTTAACTCATTATTAATCATCGTACGGATGAAGTGTGTTTCGTTAATATTATTTATGTATTTGATTAACAATTTTTTTAATTTTT
The DNA here is from genome assembly GCA_001517045.1 of Pseudotsuga menziesii. Taxonomy (NCBI): domain Eukaryota; kingdom Viridiplantae; phylum Streptophyta; class Pinopsida; order Pinales; family Pinaceae; genus Pseudotsuga; species Pseudotsuga menziesii. The sequence continues at coordinate 814,692 of LPNX010141703.1, forward strand.
TTGTAGCTTAATAGCTGAATTTTTGTTACCACCATCAAATATTTTACCTCGCACATATCAAGATTTATATTCCATCATGAAAGAGATTGGAATGCATTATGAAGCAATTCATGCATGCCCCGATGACCATGTTATACATTATAATCAGCATGAATTTGCAACAGAATGTCCAGAATGTCATGAAAGTAGATATCGTACAGATAAAGTAACAAAAAAGGTGGCTCAGAAGGTTCATCGTTATATTCCCATCATTCCACGTTTGCAATGATTTTTTAGGTGAAAAAACATAGCGCAATTTATGGATTACCATGCCAGGAACAGAAGTCAAGATGATGTTATGTGAATGCTTGCAGATGGTTCTGCTTTTAGAGGTATGGAGGAAAAGTGGCCTCACTTTAAATAAGAACCGCATAATCTTAGGATTTCTTTGACAGTAGATGGTGTTAATCCATTTGCACATATGAAATCCATTTACACGGTGTGGCCTATTTTTGTGATCAACAATAACATTCCTCCAAGGTTGTCAATAAAGAGGGAGCACATAATGCTGTCAATGATTATTCCAGGTTTTTTTGTCGAAAACTATTTTATTTATAATGTAGTTGTGGCATATCATTTGTTGTATTATGTTTTTTAATTTCATATATATATCTATTATTTTACTCTTGTGCATGGTTTATATATCTTAATGGTTCTCATAATCATATATTTTATATTAATGGTTCAAATCAATCAGGTAAGTTCCAAGTCAAAGATATGAATGTATACATCGAACCTCTTATAGATGAGCTACTGAAGTTATGGAATGGCATAACTATGTATGACATATCTAGAGCAATACGACAAAGGCAATTTCAATTCCATGCAATGGTTGTATGGACAATACACAATGCCCATGGGTTAACTTCATTTTGTGGTTTGTAATTTTAAGTTCCACTTTAATTGCATTTAATGATATGGAGTAGTTAGATAGTTTATATATGAATATATTTGACATAGATATTCCATATCTAAATATTGTAGGTCTTCAGACAAAGGGTAAATTTGCATGTCTAGTTTGTGGTCCTAAGATAAAATATCACCATTCAAAAATCTTAAGAAATGAGGTGTTTGATGAGTATAGGCATTTCCTCTCTAAGAATCACAGGTATAGAACAACTGAAAAATATCTTTTCAATGGGAAGCAGGAGACTGCATTAAAACCACATAGAATGACACCTCACCTTTGGAAGATGCAATACAATAGAAATCGTCATTATGGTACATATGGATCATTGTATATGAATTGTTATGTATTTTAATTTTTATTGTGAGTTGTTTACTAGTGGCCATATTATATTTATGATGTAATTTATTTATAAACTAATATTCATGATGTCCATCGTGATCATGAAGGCATTAATGGGCTTCCATGAGGAATGAAAAGTTATCCTATTCAATTCAGCAGGTTTCCCTACTATGAGCACCTACAAATTGATCATTTGTTTGATACAATGCATATTGGAAAGAATGTTACTGAAACCTTATGGCGACTACTAGAGATAAGGAGGGAGAAAGATAAAGTTTTGAAAGCTTGCAAAGACATTCAAGAAAGAAACCATGCAATGAAAGACATCATCCAATTTCATACCAATGGAGAACAAGTTAATATAAACTCAATTCCATGGATGTTTACGGAACAACAAAGCAATGTCGGAACAACAAAGCAATGTTGTTAAATAAGTAATGCAGAAAATTAAATTTCCCACTGGATTTTGTGCGAACTTTAAGAATATCATAACCAAAAAAGGTGATTTTACGGGGGTCAAAACACATGATTGGCATGTCTTCATCAAGGTAATTATTATTGTTATGTCCATATAATTTTTTTTTTGTCAATTTACTGCGTATATTTTTTTTTCTTGTTTGTATACTCTTTGTTTAATAAATGGCGTGGTTTGTATATTGATACAGTATGTTCTACCTCTCTCTCTCCCGGACAACTTCGACAACAATGTCAAACAAGTTATATATAATCTTAGTAAATACATGAGGTAACTAGCGATTAATTACATGTGCTTAGTGTTTCTTTAAGTCTTTGTATAATTTCTATTTGTTTTTTTTGTGCAATATTTCAGCATATATTGTAATTTAATGTTTATTTTTTTTAAATATCGTTATTGGTTTGCGTCACTTGTAGATGGTTTACATCTAAAGAAAACCATAAAGAATATATAAAGTATTGGAGGAGAGAAATTCCTCGTCTCATGTGTGAAATGCAGAAGCATCTACCATGAACATTTTTCAATGCACAGGAACAATACCTCATACACCAAGTTGAGGAGATTGAGTTGTGTGGACCTGTGCACTCAAGGTCCATGTGGATGGTTAAGAGGCACTTGAAATTTATGAAGGGTTTGGTGAGACAACGAGCACATGCTGAGGGTTCTATGATGGAAGGATATACGGTATACCAAAACATGTTGTATGTTAGTGGATATCTTCCTATTTTAGCATCAAAGCTCAATTTACGTCGCATTTGTGATCCAAACTCCAATAACAAATTTGAAGGGGAGCAAATAAAGGGGAAAGGTAGATTGAGGAAGATGAAAGGTAATTATTAGCTAGTGGATGTTTATTATATCCTTCATATTCTAATTGTATTTTCTAGTCATAATTGATTCAATTAAGAGCATATACTTTGTTCATGATATTTACACCTTTCTTTCATTTTAATGGTTATTGTATTAAATAGTTGGTTGAGAATGGGATGCAATTCATTTATACATCGCAAGCAATCTTGACTGGATGAAGGTATGGATTGAATGATGCGAACAATCGGGTCATGGAATATCATGGGAAGGTGTGGCTTCATTGGTAAAAGTAGCACAACACAATGGAGATAGAAATCTAACAGAAAGGGAAATCAATTTGGCAAGCATATAATTAATCAATCCCTCTAAATCTTTTATTTTGCAAGTTACATTTTGACGTACATGTCTTCTTTTCCATGTATTGTTTCATAAGGACTGAATGGTTGTGTAATCTTTTTGTGTATTGCTTATTGCAAGTAAAACACTATAAGGCTATGGTCTGCAATGGAGGTAGATATCGGATCAAAAAAATGGATGAAACAAAGAAAACATCAGATTCTCGGGTATCGACTGTCTTTAAGGTTACCAATGTTTCATCTAGAACCGATAGACATCCAGAAGTCTCAGAAAATCGATACTATGGGTATTTGGAAGATATTATATAGTGTGAATTTAAATCCTTTAAGGTAGTTCTATTCGTTGTCAAATGGTACAGCTTACGATTGAATCAACGTGATCCTGATAGAACTATTATTGAACATGATAATGGATTTACCATGGTAAACATAAGGTTGTTTGAGCTAGGAACAGAGCCCTATGTTCTTCCAAGCCAATGTGAACAAGTATTTTACTCAGAGGTTCCAGGTAAAGTGGGCTGGTCATTTGTTGTGAGACATGATCCAAGGGGAAGGCCGGTAAAGTATAACCTAGACAATGCTAATGAAGAGGGTTCTCTGGAAGAAGGATACAATGACGCAGAGCATGATCAACATGAGTTAGATGATGATGATGATCCAACAAAATATGTACTCCAAGAAACAATTGAATCCGATGATGTAGCAAACAATGTCGATGAAAGTTATACCGACGATGACACGATGAGCATAACTGATGATGATGACGATGATGATATGGCCAAACCTTACAATGTTGACTCTGGATCTAATGATACAGATGATGACTTAGATGAAGAAGACGATGACATGGATGAAGAAGACGATGACTTATCTGCATGATCATTGTCATCATCATTATCAATATTGTCATCGTCGTCATCAAAATCATAATTATCATCATCGTCGTTGTCTTCATTGTCATCAAAATCATAATTATCATCATCGTCATCATCATCGTTGCCATCATCATGATCATCTTCATCGCCATCATCATCATTAAAATTAAACCTAGATCAAATTAATTACTGCATATCATCGTCATCGTCGTCTGTAGCACCATTATCATCCTTGTCATATCGTCTTCATCATCATCATTGTCGTATTGTCATCATCCTCATCATCCTCATCAACATAATCATCACCAACATCATCATCTTCATCATAATCGATGAAGATGACATCGTTATCCTCATGATCATTGTCATCATCATTATCATTGTTATCGTCGTCATCAAAATCATAATTATCATTGTCATCGTCATCATCAAAATCATAATTATCATCATCATCTTCATCATCATCGTCATCATCGTTGCCATCATCATCATCTTCATTGCCATCATCATCATTAAAATTAAAACTAGATCAAATTAATTACTTCATATCATCGTCATCGTTGTCTGTAGCATCATCATTTTCTTCATCGTCGTCGTCGTCATATCGTCTTCATATCCTCTTCATCATCTTCATCATCATCGTCGTATCATCTTCATCATCGTCATCCTCATCAACATAATCATCACCAACATCATCATCTTCATCATAATCGATGAAGATGACATCGTTATCCTCATGATCATTGTCATCATCATTATCATTGTTATCGTCGTCATCAAAATCATAATTATCATTGTCATCGTCATCATCAAAATCATAATTATCATCATCATCTTCATCATCATCGTCATCATCGTTGCCATCATCATCATCTTCATTGCCATCATCATCATTAAAATTAAAACTAGATCAAATTAATTACTTCATATCATCGTCATCGTTGTCTGTAGCATCATCATTTTCTTCATCGTCGTCGTCGTCATATCGTCTTCATATCCTCTTCATCATCTTCATCATCATCGTCGTATCATCTTCATCATCGTCATCCTCATCAACATAATCATCACCAACATCATCATCTTCATCATAATTGATGAATATGACATCGTTATCCTCATGATCATTGTCATCATCATTATCATTGTCATCATCGTCATCAAAATCATAATTATCATCGTCATCGTCATCTCCATCATCATCAAAATCATAATTATCATCATCATCTTCATCATCATCGTCATCATCGTCGCCATCATCATCATCTTCATCACCATCATCATCATTAAAATTAAACCTAGATCAAATTAATTACTTCATGTCATCGTCTTCATCATCGTTGTCGTCATCTTCAATGATGAAATATAATGAAAGGTAAATATTTAATTAGACCTATTCTTTTATCTTATTTCTTTTTAAAAAGAGTTACAGACATCATCATCATCATCATCATCATCATGTGGATCATCACCGTCATCATCCTCACCATCCTCATGATCACCATCCTAAACATCATCATCATCATCATCATCTTCATCATATATAATCATCATCATCATCATCATCATCATCTTCATCATATATAATCATCATAATCATCATAATCATGATCACCCTCATCGCCATCTTCATCATCATCATCGACGCCGTCATCATCGTCTTCATCATCATGACCATCATCATTGTCATCATCATTGTCATTGTCATTGTTGTCATCAAAATCATCATTATCATCATCGTCGTCATCATCGTCGTCATCATCGTCGTCATCATCATCATAGTGTGAAGATTAGTGTTTTAAAACACTAATATCTTGATAGTGTGAGTTAATTATATTGCCAAATACTATAAATAAATATTAATTTAAAGTGATTTATGCCTAAAACTTTATCATTTGATAATTCACATAAGCTACATTGTAGTTAGTAACACACATGGTTTTCTTTTGACGTGATATTTGCTAATAAAAATAAAGTGATTATAGCTATAAATATTTAATTTAATTTATATTTCAAATATTTAATTTCCATAAAATATTTTATATGAAATTTTAGAATTTATCATTATATTTTTGTTTTGAATGTTTTAGTTTATTTTAAAAAAGTATTTAATTTAAATAAGATATTTATATAGAAGAATGTAGTTAGCAAAATTGATGTCCAAAATTTTTATTTAGTTTATTGCTATAATGAAAAGATCTCGATGTTAAGAATGTAGAACATAACATTAAATTGCCACAACAATGGCTTCTTAAGTCATTTAAATGTTGTCATTCCACCCACCAAAGCTTAAGTCTCCTCAATAGCATATTTGTGCCTTATAGCTATTAAATAAGATATATGTCAAGGTTCTTAGTAAAAGTGTATGTGATAATAAATCAGTGTTCTCTTCTTTCTTTTATTAGGAATTTATGACTTTGTTTATGATGGTGATGACAATGATGACGACAATGTTACCATATTGGTCTATCATATTTTGTTATATTGAATCCAAGCTCAGAAAGGGAACAAATAAGATTATAATGATTATAAAAGAATTGGGCCCTTCATCAACATCATCATCATCACCATCATCTTCATCATCATCACACATCATCATACATCATCGTCTTCATCATCACACATCATCATTTTCATCATCATCATCACACATCATCATCATCATCACACATCATCATCTTCATCACACATCGTCATCGTCATCATCATCATCATGTGGTTCATCATCATCATCATCCTCACCATCCTCATCATCATCATCATCATCATCATCATCATCATCATGTTCATCATCATCAACATCTTCTTCATCATCATCATCATCATGTTCATCATCATCAACATCATCTTCATCATCATCATCATCATCTTCATCATCTTCATCATCATCATTATCGTCTTCATGAACATCATCATCATCATCACCCTCACCATCCTCATTGTCATCATGAACATTATCATCATCATCATCATCTTCATCATCTTCATCATCATCGTCATCATCTTCATCATCATCATCATCATCATCTTCATGAACATCATCATCATGTGGTTCATCATCGTCATCATCCTCACCATCCTCATCGTCATCATGAACATCATCATCATCATCATCATGTGGTTCATCATCGTCATCATCCTCACCATCCTCCTCCTCCTCCTCATCATCATGTTCATCATCATCAACATCATGTTCATCATCATCATCATCATCTTCATGAACATCATCATCATGTGGTTCATCATCGTCATCATCATCTTCATCATCATCAACATCATCATCATCATCATCTTCATCATCATCAACATCAACTTCATCATCATCATGATCAGCTTCATCATCATCAACATCATCTTCATCATCATCATCACCATCTTCATCATCATCTTCATCATCATCATGATCATCTTCATCATCATCAACATCATCATCATCATCAACGTCATCATCATCAACATCATAATCCATCAACATCATCATCATCTATCATCGTCGCCGGCATCGTTGTCGTCATCATCACCAACAACATCGTCGCCATCGACAACATCATCAGCGTCATCATCATCATCATCATCAATATTGTTAGCATTTTCATCATTTCATATGATATCAAGACGGTCCTCACCACCACCACCATCATCATCATCATCTTCATCATCATCATTGTCGTCATCTTCATCGTCATCATCTTCGTCTTCATCATCAGCATCATCTTCATCCTCATAATCAGCATCCTCATCATCATCATCATCATCATCATCATCACCACCATAATGATCGGCGTCATGGATAACATCATGATCATCATCGACATCATCAACATCAACGACATCCTCATCCTCACCATCATAGATTCACTACACACATAAAGACTCACATAGATACACCCCACTCTTTGTATAAAAAATAAAATAAAGCATAGTATAAATAAATAAATAAAATAAAACATAGTATACATATATAAATAAAACATAGTATATAATAAAATAAAGCATAAATTAATTAATTAATTAAAACATAAAACAATATATATAAATAATAATAAAACAATTATTTATAATACATATATATAAATAAATAAACAAAAACATAAAACCACAAAAAAACACTATGGCGCGCTCTATATTCCTTTCAGCTTCATGAGAAAGCTTCTTTTGTGCATCTCGTCGGGTGCTTGTCTTTAGTGATCACGAGAAACCTTCTTGCTCTGTGCTATGCATCTTGCCAGGTGCTTGTCGTTCAGTGATCAAGTGTCCATCTGCGCAACTTGGCCGGAGAACAATATCAGAGGGAGCAACGATTTGGACCGGCCACGAAGAGTAAGCAGAGTGGATAATTGTGGTTTTGTAGTGGACAAGGAGGCAATTGTCAGTCAAGACAATGGATCCCAAAATTGTGAGTACCATGCCCTAATTCATGTCTATTTTTAATTTGTTAAGATAGTCCTGCAAATCTCCAGGGTTTCTTAGCCAATAGGGGAAAGGAAGAGGCTATTAGAGCAGGCTTAGACCTAGTATGTGTAGGGTTGGTACGTTTCAATCCCTCCTTCTCAATTTAGGCTTTGGATAAAGAAAACCCTCGTTTTTACGGGGTCGAATGGTCCTCACTCTCTCGTCTAGTGGTGATGTGTTCCTTCTCACTCAGTTATGGTGAACGGGATCTTGTGTGGGTGAGCAATTAGACACCTCATTTATATACATTGCCTACTTGATTGCTTTAGTTTTACCAACAACCCAAAGGGTCTCTGTCTATACTGCCTGCTTCTTCACCAACTTGAATCCTTCCTTATCAGCTTTCAAACACGGGTTTTCTTCGATGTGCATGCATTTACATTGATCAGCTAATGACAGACCCAATTTGACAGTTTCAGCTAACCCGCATTTGACCCATATTGGCTGATATGGATTCTGAAGTCTAGCCAGTCTGAGTGTTACAATTAGTGGATGAACCCACCACATTTTGGTTCGCATTCAAATTGGTTTAATTGTTTTTATGTGAGTTATCTCAGCAACCGGTTCCCAAATAAGCTATTAACGTGACCCCACCCAAATGAGATGCTTAAGGGAGGTTTAGAGAAGGATTCGAGTTCCACCATAGCCACGATAGATAGAGTTTTTCTGCTCACATGTATGCTCGGTCCGGTGGAGGAGGATGAAAATCAGCCACTGCCCCGAGCAGGATTGCCGAGCCATGTTTTGTTATAAGCAAGAAACTAGAACCTAACCCCTAGATCATTGAATATCATTACAAAAGCCCTAGGTTAGAAAAAAACTTGAACCTAACCTAGTATTTTCCAAATTGTAGCGACAATAGGGGTTTGCCAGAATTCTGCCAAATGTTATGGATTTCTTCTTTAAGGTGTTTTATTATAGAAACCTTATATTAGAAAGCAACTCGAACCTAACCCAGTAATTCCCAAGCTCTAAATACCATGAGATCTTGGACGATACAATATATTTTCATTAAGTGATTGAATGAAGTAATCCACTGACAAAAACTATTTTTTCAAAATATTAAATTTTTTTTGTACATACATGTTAATATCATCATCAAACAAAACTGTCCATGAGGACAGAGTTCAAGAACTCTATCCACATGAACTATATCTCACAAAAGATAACAAGTGTTCAACCAAGCAACGGTGAAGATTAGTGGTATTATGCTTCACTAGTTTGCAATGTTGCAACCTAATGAAACATAATACCATGAATTGTCACCATTATTAGCCAACACTTATTAGCTATTTTAGAGTTAGTGAATTAAAAGTGGCTAAGTCAACGCAAAAAATAAAGGTAATAAGTTTGACTAAATAAACTATTTTGATAATTGTACCTACATCTTCCGCTACATGCATTGCTTGCATGCCTCACCTATCTCGACGTACTATCAAAATTATTATTATTGGTATGTGTACCTTCTCTCACTAACAGTCTTCTTCCTATTTATTCTCTAAAACAACTATATTATAGGGCCTTTTGGCATGACATTGTTTTGCATGCAACTTTTATTTTGTCAATCTAACATAACTAAAGCACCGAACCTACAAACATACTATCAAAACAATATAATATCAGTTTGGGATACTATATTTTCCATTCGGTGATCCAGTACCTTTTGTAATACCTTAAACCCTTCAAAAGATAGGGGATAAGAGAAGGTACAAGTGGTACATTAGAGGAAATTTGAGGTCTAAAATGGGCCTCCTAAGGAAAATAATAAAATAATAGTTATTAATTTTGGAGGAAGAATGAAAAAAACTACTTTTTGTGTTTGTATTTTCAACATATCTCCCTGTGTTTTTACTCAAATTCTAAGTGGGAGATCTCATTGGATACGGAATTTAATTCCGTATCCAACGAGTACCCACACTGCATACTTTTGACGGACCTTGCTACCCCAAAAACAAGAAATATCTGAAAACACGTGATGATGACATCATCATCACATTTTTCAGGTATTTCTTGTTTTTGGGGTAGTGGGGTCCATCAAAAGTATGCAGCATGGGTACTCGTTGGATGCGGAATTAAATTCCTCATCCAACAAGCTCTCGGGCTTGAAATTTGAGTAAAAACACAGGGAGATATGTTGAAAATACGAACAAAAAAAGTAGTTTTCTTTTATGACAAATATGTCAATTCAACCATTATGGTTGACTCATTTTATTGAAATTCTATTAGTTCTTGAATTCCAACTCACAAAATTTATTGTTGGCGCGTTTTCTTATAAGGCCCATTTTAGACCCCAAATTTCCTCTAATGACCTAACAAGGAGAACCTAGATAATGCCTATAAATGAGTCATTAATGGTGATGATAAAAAATAGTTTCACCTTTGAATTGCTTCAATAGCCTATAAATAGTAAAGAATCCCTACTCTAGAAATATCATTTCATGAAATAAAACACACCATAATCCATGCGTAATTTGATAAATGAGTGGAAATAACTATCAATGGGCAATAATAATAATAAAAATATACCCATAGATCTTAGTTGAGGGATGTATTGAGCTTTATACCACATATTTGATAGTGTATGCATCCAAGTTACTTGATCATTAATATCAATTGATATACCATCACTCTTATTGGTAACTCCAATTTTTTCACATTTCTAGTAACCTACAAATTCCAAACTCTTTGTTTTCATGGAGTTTTAGTGAGGTTATGGGTGAAAAAATAGTGGAGATTGGCATCCTAAGGTTGATATTGGTACCTTCAATTTTTTAGATACCATGATAGTTTTATGGTTTCTAATCCCAAGGATCCTCCTTAATTGATACATCATGATAGTTTTATGGTTGCTAACCCCAAGGGTCGTCAATTGGTAGACGCTCATGTGAAAGCTCACATAGGCCTCAAGATCAAATCTAAAAGAAGAAGAAAAATATAAAATTAAGTTTAAATTTAAATAAGAAAAATATAAAATTAATTACCATTTTACGCAATATTACATACATAAATATTTTATTATTAAATATTTAAATATTTAAAATATTATTTAAAATATTTTGTTATTATTAATTTAGGGTTGCCTTAGGGTTGAAAATTAGTATGGGAAAACAAGTTAGCGTTTCCTTAGGGTTGAAGATTAATATGGGAAAACAAGCATCATCATGACAAGCTAAAAGGAATAAATTAGCAAATATTACAGACTGATATAAATGTATTTAAAACATTCTTTTCATTACTGAACGTGCCAAGTAGCAGATGTAGAAATGTCTGCTCTTCACCACCATGGATTAGATATATATATATATATATATATATATCTATATATGCACCACAGAGTAGCATTGAAGAGGTTAAAACATCCACTCTACAGGATCTCCAAGAACTCAACATCATTATTTGTCCATTACTATAAAGGCATTGTACTAGAATATTTGCCTGGACTTATTGATTTCACGGTGAAGTTGAACGTAAATGATAAATAGAGAGGAGCACTAAGCAAGCTACAACACTTTGTAGTAAATCAAATGTGTAGAGATATAATGTCTGCAACATTCTGCATACATCCTTCACTTGAATGATGTTAGTTCTTGGCGATCCTGTATAGTGGATGTTTGGTTCCTCTATCGGTTGCTTCTTGGAATTTATAATAAACTTGTCCCAATATCATGATTCGATCGTGAGTTTCTTAGTTGACTAGAAATTGGGTTAGATAATACTTGGCCATTAATGGACAATCATGAATCTTATGGTTTATGCTTTGGGTCTTGAAGCAAGTACTAGGTATTTTGATGTCCTCCATTTTTTATTTGATCATTTTATGCCAATTTTCACCGTGTCTGATTTTTTTTTGCCCCTCTTACAATTAACACGATAAGATGACCTTTGTGGTTTAGACAGTTGGTTAGCTTTAGAATTTTTCCCTGGTGTGAGTGATATTTGATGTTGCCTTGCCCTTTTTCCATCCCTTGGTTTCATCAAATCATTGAGGAAGGCATGATCTAGTTAATTTAAGAGTCTTTTGATTTCTGCGAATAGTCTTTTTTTGGTTCTTTCTACTATGGGATTGCCTTAGGGTTGCCTTAGGGTTGAAAATTAGTATGGGAAAACAAGTTAGCGTTGCCTTAGGGTTGAAAATTAGTATGGGAAAACAAGTTAGCGTTGCCTTAGGGTTGAAAATTAATATGGGAAAACAAGCATCATCAAGACAATCTAGAAGGAACAAATCAACAAATATTACAGACTGATATAAATGTATTTAAAACATTCTTTTCATTCCTGAACGTGCCCAGTAACAGATCTGGAAATGTCTACTCTACACCACCATGGATTACATGTATATATATATATATATATATATATATATATATATATATATATGATTGTTGTAGGTTACCACTGGGAAATATGCCTCTGAAGTGCTGGGTTATGCACTACAGAGTAGCACTGGAGAGGTTAAAACATCCACTCTACAGGATCTCCAAGAACTCAACATCATTATTTGTCCATTACTGTAAAGGAGATGTACTAGAATATTTTCCTGGACTTGTTGATTTCACCATGATGTTGAAAGTAAATGATAAATAGAGAGGAGCACTAAGCAAGCTACAACACTTTGTAGGAAATCGAATGAGTAGAGATATAATTTATGGAGCAGTCTACATACATCCTTCACTTGAATGATGTTAGTTCTTGGCAATCCTAACATCATTCAAGTGAAGGATGTATGCATACTGCTACAATATCATGATTCAACCATGAGGTGCTTAGTTGACTTGAAATTAGGTTAGGTAATACTTTTCCATTAATGGAAAGTCATGAATCTTATGGTTTATGCTTTGGGTCTTGAAGCAAGTACTAGGTATTTTGATGTCCTCTATTTTTTATTTGAGCATTTTATGTCAATTTTCACCGTGTCTGATTTTTTTTTGTCCCTCTTACAATTAACACGATAAGATGACCGTTGTGGTTTAGACAGTTGGTTAGCTTTTGAATTATTCCCTGGTGTGAGTGATATTTAGCATTTCCTTTCCCTTTTTACATCCCCTTGGTTTCATCAAATCATTGAGCAAGGCATGATATGGTTAATTTAAGAGCCTTTTGATTTGTGGGGTATAGTCTTTTTTAGTTGTTTCTACCATGGGATTGCCTTAGGGTTGCCTTAGGGTTGAAAATTAGTATGGGAAAACAAGTTAGCGTTGCCTTAGGGTTGAAAATTAATATGGGAAAACAAGCATCATCAAGACAATCTAAAAGGAATAAATCATCAAATATTACAGACTAATATATATAAATGTATTTAAAACATTATTTTCATTCATGAACGTGCCAAGTAGTAAATCTGGAAATGTCTACTCTTCACCACCATGGATTAGATATATGTGTGTGTGTGTGTGTGTGATTGTTGTAGGTTACCACTAGGAAATATGCCTCTGAAGTGTTGGGTTATGCACTATAAAGTAGCATTGAAGAGGTTAAAACATCCACTCTATAGGATCTCCAAGAACTCAACATCATTATTTGTCCATTACTGTAAAGGCGATGTACTAGAAGATTTTCCTGGACTTGTTGATTTCACTATGATGTTGAATGTTAGTGATAAACAGAGAGGATCACTAAGCAAGCTACAACACTTTGTAGGAAATTGAATGAGTAGAGATATAATGTCTGGAGAAGTCTGCATACATCCTTCACTTGAATGATGTTAGTTCTTGGCAATCCTAACATCATTCAAGTGATGGATGTATGCAAACTACTGCAATATCATGATTCGACCATGAGGTGCTTAGTTTCTTGGAAATTGGGTTAGGTAATAGTTGGCCATTAATGGAAAATAATGAATCTTATGGTTTATGCTTTGGGTCTTGAAGCAAGTACTAGGTTTTTTGATGCCATCTATTTTTTATTTGAACATTTTATGTCAATTTTCACTGTGTCTGATTTTTTTTTGTCCCTCTTACAATTAACATGATAAAATGACCTTTGTGGTTTAGACAGTTGGTTAGCTTTAGAATTATTCCATGGTGTGAGTGATATTTGATGTTTCCTTGCCCTTTTTCCATCCCCTTGGTCTCATCAAATCATTGAGGAAGACATGATATGGTTAATTTAAAAGCCTTTTGATTTGTGGGGTATAGTCTTTTTTGGTTCTTTCTACTATGGGATTGCCTTAGGGTTGCCTTAGGGTTGAAAATTAGTATGGGAAAACAAGTTAGAGTTTCCTTAGGGTTGAAAATTAATATGGGCAAACAAGCATCATCATGAATATACATACTAGATCAGCATAAAACTTGGTTTCATAGAGCAGTATGGGTGAACAATAGAAGACTACAAATCAATGATAAGTTAGGGATAATTTTCATTATAAAAGGACCTTTGGGTAGGCAGAACAGGGCATCAATTCATCCTCCATTGGAGTCCTTCAACCATTCATCTCGCTCCGCTTCGTTCGTAGGTCTCAAAATATTTACTTTGGGAACAAAGTACTTATACAGTTCGATCAAAGCCATCAGCTGTGCAAGACGCTGAAAATAAGGATATTGTTTCATGTTTCACTTTTGTTGTCAAAAGGAATTTTGAAAAGTTAGGAAGTACCAAATCTAGTCATTATGTGCACGTGGACTTAATGTAGGGAGAGAAGTCATGTCTACTTTTTTGTTCTTGAATGGGAGCAATGATGAAACCACAATAGTGGTTTATAGATGGCAATCATGTAATGGCAATCACATGGCAACTATCAAACATTGGGAAGAATCATTGCACTGACAGGGACCCTTAATGCAGAACAAACTTGGTATTTTAGGGCCAACTGGGGTTGTTACTTCTCTTGTGCACAGGTCCAGAGATTTTTAGGGTTGTTTTGTGACCTACGGTTTCAATGGAAGCCATCAAAGACTGTAATTTGCTATTGATCTCCTTCAAGAGATTGCCGAGAATCACCTAAAGCACAATCCGACTTGGTTTATAGGGTCTGAAATTAAATGGTATTGGTTTTATTTAGGTTTGTTTACCCCCCTTTTGTGGAGAAAAAGCACCTAGAATTCATGATACTGCTATAAATTGTTGTTTATGAGGTTGGAACAACCCTTATTTATTCCCAGAGTGAAGGTTTGAGGATGTTGGAGTGCCCAGGACTTCTCTTTATGTCCATATCTGTGCCCATAATTGTTTGTTAATGTCATTTCAACCCTCAAATTCAACCCAACATTTCTCAAAGCCTGTTTTTCTGTTGTTCATCACTTTTCATAGGGCTATTCATGCCCAGAAATGCCTTTTAACCCTCCAATTTGGACACGATTTATAGGTACGCCCGTTTGGTGATGGATAAGTGCACAAGGGTGCCCAAGATGGTGAAATAGGGTTGCTTCATACCCTTTTTTACTGTCAAATAGGTTTGTTTTTGCCCATAATTCATGTGGATACTGCTATAAGGCATATGAATGAGATTTTAGGGTTGCTTTCACCCACAGATTTCTCATTTTCATAGCCAAAATTGCAAAGATCGCCTCCTGTTTCCATTGATCATCATCTTTTATTGCTGCAATGTGCCCAGATCTGAAAGTTGGCCTAATTATAGCTGATTTGAGATGCTTTTCTATTTGTTGTGACCTTCAGAATGCTCCCAAAGTGCTCAGATTTGTCCCTTTGATTCTCATACTTGATTCTAGAGTTGTTTATGCCCATAGGACTGCCCAACATTGCTCCTAGTGTGACATTGAAAATACCAAGTTTGTTTTGGAAGCCCTAAATAGGGCCAATTCACCTTGGTGTAGTGGTTTATTGTTAGAGGAAGGCCTTCTCTCATTATTTGAGGAACATTCACCCTTAGAGACACATGCATAAGGGTAGTGTTCAGCCCAACCAAAGGAGAAAGTCATCATTTGAAGCATGCTTACACTCTTTTATACACCATTTCATGAGAGATATTACATGCTTGGAGGTTACTCATTGAGCTGGTCCACTTGGAAGGTTGTTCACATGGTTCATGCCCTATTTTGTGAAGAACGTTTTTGTATTTGGGGGTTGCTTTATAGATTGACTATTTTGAAAATGGGTGGCATCTAGGGCCTACAAAGCAAGTTGTGTTTTACTCCAAATAGTGTTATGATGTATAGGAATCCTACAAAGCTAATTGACTTAACAATGAAGTAGGTTTAGAGTCTCGATGTTTATATTTCTAGGTTTTTTTTTTTTGAATTTAAGTGTCATGTGTGTGACCTATGCATTCCCACATTCACTTGGTCAATTGAGTACAGATTGGGACGAGTTGACCATTTTGTTACTGATCCATTCAGTCATACCCTGATTTGCTTGGTTCGGTACCAAACTTGTCACTTGAATCGTTTCAAAGGCCAAGTCAACTCGGTTGCGGGTCAACTCGGTTGACTCGACCGAGTTTGAGTTTGAGTCACGAGGCTCATTGTAATATTTTTATCGATCAAGGATTATTCTATATGTTTTACATATGTTTCTATATTATATATAGAAACACACTTGATTAAATCTGTAACTATTATTGTTGAAATGGGGGTAGGCTAGTAAAAGGAAAAGTCAATGTTAGGAAAAGGAAATGCAAGCAATAAGTGAGAATGGAGAATTGTATGTAACTAAAAGAGGGACATACATAAGAATATTTAGGGCATACACTAGAATTTTTTAGAATTTCTAGTGTATTGTTGTAGGAATGCCACAGAAGAATGACTGCATTGATAATCATGGTAACAAATTATTGAGATCTGCTTGAAAAAATAAAGATCTATTTGCTACTTTATTTATGGAAGGCATTGTTTGAATGCTTAAGTTATAAAAACTGTTTATTTTTGTTGTTTTCGGGCAATCTTCTAGAGGTATCCACGGCCTGAAAAAGAGTATCAGTCATTTTCATGGATTTACAATGATAGATCACTAGATTTGGTATGACATATTTTCACTAAAGGCAACATTTTCACATTTGTTGGAAACAGTTTCAAGGTTCTTTCCCAAGGAAAATATGTTTTTATTAAAGAAAGCTCATTTGCAGCCATGACTTTTGGTGGTGTTGATCCTAATCACTTCAACGGTAAACATCAATATGCTCCTGTTACTCGAGACGGTTACTAGAAGGTATGTAATAGAATCATGTTAGTTTTCCAGGTTTAAGATTGACTGTATTTAAGGATAAACACATGCATACCATGTTCTTTGTATGAGTCATAATTACTAGTAGGTATGTCATGGGATTAATATACTCTAATAAATCGATTTTTCTGTTTCCTTCAGTTTGACATGGGAGACTTCCTCATTGATGATCAATCAACAGGACAGCATACAGTCCATCTTATTCAATGGGGCACATGATTGCTTCTCAAGGAATCTTATGAAAATATTGATGGCATTTTATGAACATTTTGTTGCAAGTTTATGTGCTGGAGGTTGTGTTTCTATTGCAGTTTCTGCAACTTCTTTGCTAGCTGGTCCATCGGTAAAGCATGCATACCTTTGATCTTTTGTAAATTTCTTGTATAAGTTAGTGGTGTTTTCTAGGTCTGTGCACGATATGCTATTGCACAGGTGTGTGGCACAACTGATGCTTGTATGCTATTGCACTGTGTGATCATTGTACTATTGCAATGTGTGATTTCCATGCATGATGAATATTTAAAATTATATGCATCTACCATTCTAGGTGAAAATTTTGAAGGATAAATGGAGTAATATGAAGAAGAGTAATTACTGAAGCATATAGATACATGGATGAATTAATTATGTCTATCTTGTTCCCAATATTCCTCTTTGGAGGAAAACTGCTTGGAATCTCATGTGTAATCTCAACATATCCTTCTAGCATTCTACTCAATTATACTAATACTTCCTTCATAGTGTCAAATTTTTCAACATTATTGGACTTTATACCCTCTAAGACTCTTATTTGCACCATTTCATAACACTCCTTGGTATCCTTTATTGCATTTATGAAGTTCTTTGTAAATAACAGAACTTCTCTCTAGCCCTTATCTTTAATTGACAACTAAATTATTTTTCTATCCTTTATAATGTCCTGAGTTCTTCTCAAGTGAGTTATATCTCCTTTGGGCATCCACAAACTACTTATATTTTACATTTTAGTCCTTCGGTTGACTTGGACTTGAGCATGCATTTTATTTATATGTTTGACAAAATGATTCTATATCATCACTCATTTGGACATGTTGAGTGAAAATCTATCATATCTAAAACACTAATTAGATTATTTTGATGCATAAAATTCAATGATCACTAACAGAGTGTGTGCTCTAGAATGAAAAGGATATATAGAAGCATACCATACTGATATGTCGTAATAGTTGTCAGGTAAAGAACTGTAAATGAAAAGGATATATATTATTTACATATTTATTGGAATAATCTCCACCGTTATCTGTGTGAAGGATATTGATCCCCTTACCAAATTGTTTCTCTGCAAGAGCTTTAAAATATCGAAGAAAAGAAAACACATCAGCTTTGTGTTTTAAGAAGTAGACCCCTATGTATATAGAGATGTAATCAATGAAGGTTAGTACCAGGCCTAGAAATTGATGGTTCATAGAACGTTTTTTCACCTTTTAGACATATTTGACAGCTCTTTAAAAAATTAAAACGTCATAAATGACAGGCATATAAAAATTCAAACTGTAGATTTGATGTTTACTAGTTTATATCTCCCGTCATAAATATTAATAATGGTTCTAGATGAAGGCTCTCAATTATAGCCTTTACTGGTTATGCATTACAATGGAGTGACCCAATCCCATCCACTAAGATTGATGCCACATCTCCATGAACTTTCTCTAGAAGGATTAATTTATATCTAGACGTTTATCGATATCAACGGGGTTTACTTTACCTTGGTGTGGTGTTCGTTCAAATACAGTGGGTTTATAAAATAAAATGTGTATATTGTGTGGTTCTCTTCATTCGAACCATAGATCTCAAGTTACAGCGTTCTTGTTCAGGTTAGCATTTCTCTGAGTTTCTTTTTTCTTTATGTATGATGTTGTCTAAGGATGAAGGTATTTATGTATATGACCATTATTCTTCTATTTCTGTGTACAGAAATGGAATAGTATATAGGGCTCCTAAAAGTGGCCGTAATAAGGGAACCGATCTAGTTGCTTAAGATTTTATGAATATCTCTGATCCTTATGTGGTGGTCAGCCTGGGTAACCAAGTGTGTGCCATTTCTCACTTTTGCTTCAATTTTGAACATTTAATTTGCATATTTTATGGTGTAAAAGCTGGGCTGGATTGGGGTTTGCAATTTTTCAATTCGATTTTGTACTTGTGTTTTATTTTTTTAATTTTACTAATCATGGAAAGGGAAAATAAAAAACACTAAGAATCTGGGTTGGGTTGGGGTTTGCACTTTAAATTCGATTCTACACTGATTTATTTTAAATTTATTAACCAAGGAAAGGGGTAAAAAAACCCGGGTTGGGGTTTGCAATTTAAATTTTATTTTACAGTGATTTATTTTAAATTTATTAACCAGGGCAAGGGGTAAAAAAACCTAGAATGCCATTTATTTTAAGTTACAGTAGGGAAATAAGTAAAAACACCTAGAATGCCATTTTTTAATTGCAGGCTACTTGCAACATGCCATTTTTTTCTCATAGTCAGGACTACAATCCACATGCTTATTTAATTAAGGCTGCTGGTTTGATTCTTGTCCCAGGGGCTATGCTTCTGCCGACGAGTTATTGGTCAGGGATATGATTTTTTCCATGAATTTTGTTGTGGTTTCTCTCTTATAGACAATGGGTAGGCCTTTAATAACTTGATGGATACTTTGCTAGATCTTTTAATAACTTGCTGGATACTGGCTAGCTTTAAAATACCAAAGTCTATAGTAGCACTTACTTATTACCCAATTAATTTAGTTGACAGTCATGAATTTAAAGTAAACGTAATGTGAAAGGCTTGAAAAATCCAAGACCGTCATTAAATTTCCATTTGATAGGCATAATAGATTTGAATTTCCAGGCCTTGTTAGTACGTATATTTATTTATTCATAGATAGGTGAGGAAAGGGACCAGTAATGTCACCAGGTACAAAATCAAGAAGTGATGTGGCTCTCTTAGCCTTTCCTTTCTCAAATCTCTCTTCAAGGTGCCTACCAAGAGTATATATTCGACAAACTCCATCTAAGAAGGATATAGGTGGCAACCCCACTATCCCATCTTGTTTGATTAATTGATGCAATTAACATAACTTAATATGCCCAAACATATCATGCCATAACTTACTAACATCATTAGAATGCATTAACAAAGCTAAAGTAGGAGTTTTAAGCCAAAACTTTGAAAAAATATATAATTTATTTTTGTGATCAACTTTTCTAAGTGAAATCTTTCAATTTTTTTTTGTTAAATATACCAACAGGCATCACTTTTTCGACAATGATCCAACGCTTCTGTCAAACATCCGACACATGAAGGCGACATTCAACGGACGCTTTGTATGAAACTTTTGACGGCAATGTCATGAATCCGACACTTCAGCCCATCAAACGACCGATGTTTCAAGTGTCAGTAGGAGTCGAAAATCCAACGCTTTCTGGATAAAAACACTGACGGCATTGCCATTACTTCGATGCTTCTGCCCATAGGAAGGTCGACCCTTTAAGTGTCGGTATGCATTGGATTTCCGACGGTTTGTACAAGTTTTCATTGACACTTTGAAATAGAAAACTGTCGAATAGGAGACACCATGGTATGTTGGATCTTCAACCCACTTTGGTAGCATGTCGAATATCCATCGTTATGCCACCGACGGAAAAAAAAAGTGTATGTGTCAAAGATGCGACAGAGAAGTGTCGAATTTTGGGTTGAAATTCTGTTGTGATTGTATGTTGTTGTACCCCCATTGGGGATGTGGGTTACCCCTTTACGGGATGTCTAAATTATGTCTAGACCTTGAGGTACAACATCCATTGTAAGTCAAGGAAATAGTCCTGAGTGTAACATCATGTAATATGTAATTGTGGTCTCTCTAGGCGAAGTTGGCCCCATGTGGGATGACATGTAGGCTTGAGTCTTATATTTGGTCAGTGAATTGAAAGGGTATAAATAGGGAGGATATCTCCCTCATTTATACATGTCTCATACACTCTATAAGGCACATGAAAGAGCGAGAGATAGTTAGAGGAGGAGAGAAAGATAGCTGCTGAACATTTCTTATTACTGCTTTTGATCATCTTACTATTCTGAAGAAGTTTGCGGGGTTTTCTCCTTTATGGTTTCCCCGATGAAAATATTTTAGTATTGTGTATATTTTATATCTTATGCATTTTTATGTACTTGTTATTCTTTCAGATAAACATCCTAGATAATCTAATCAAATCTTAAGAAAATCCAACATGGTATCGGAGCCTCTCTGAAACAAGGCACTATGCAGCTATGGGAACTAGGGATTCCTAGTTCAAGGTGTACTCTCCATAGATCATCAAGCAAGGAGGGATAGGATAAATTGCCTCACTAGGGTGAATATGTTGTTGGTATCATTTTTTGAATCAGAGAAGTTTCACTGTGAATTCGAAACACAACTACAATGGCAGCTAATGGAAATTAGGGTTTCATGCCTAAAAACCCTAGAAGACTGAATTTGATCATTCTATAAATTTCTCTATAATGTGTGATTGGAGAAGGTTCAGAAGTCAAAAATTTTACAGGCCGAAGATGAATTCTTTCTATACCTTATGTAAAATTTTCAACCTCAGATTCGCTATACTTCAGGAGATATGGTTCCTCCAAATCAAGGTTCTAGCCTCCTCCAGAATACAGTCATAAACATGTGACCTAGGGAGATTTATTATATCTCGGGATAGGAAGTTCCAAACGTAATTTCTCAAGATGTTGAAGGTATGGAACATAATATAGTTTCTGTGGTACGCTTTTCAGACCCATAATGTGAAAAAGTGACACGTGGCAATCTGTACAAGTTCACTATGCTGAAAAATCCCCAAAAACGTCACCTTGGTAAAATAATCATAAGTCCCACTTGGAGAATCCATTTCTTCTCTAACATGTGGGGTTGGAAAGAAGACATATCGGGCTATCTCAGTGAGAAATTTCAGATAGTAATAATCTGAAACTTTAGAATCAATTTCAGACATTTCTGCAGAAGAAATTGGAAAACTAGGGCTTACTATTCCAGGATCTTACCGCCACTATTTTTAGAAAAGAAGTACATTGGACAACTTTCCTTGAAGAGGTCAATATTTCTTCCCAATCAGAATTTTGAAATTCCAAGTTTGAAAATTTATGGTGTTATAGCTGATTTCACCACACCAGGTATATCACACATTTATGGTCGTCCCTGTCCCTCTCCAGACTCCTTGGACCCCATGGACTTATATTATTCTTTGATGTTCCAAGATCATCCCCAAAAATTTCATTTTTATACATATACATGAATTTTAAAGAAATACCCATGTGTATACGCACCTTTTGACCTCAAACCCGCATACATCGGGTTATGTGCAAACTGACAAATATTTTTGGAGTTTTCCTCATTTGAGTCCGAATAACTTGACTCTTGGCCTTACAAATTCCTTGCAAACGCTCGGATTCAACCCTCCATTACCTCTTTAGAGTTCTATATAAGGAAACCCTTGGATACATTGAAGGAAGAGAAATTGAAGAGCAAGTAAATTATAGTCCATTGTTGCCTTAGCTTTGCTTATACTTGAGTCTGCATCCCTTTGTCCCTCGGAGCACATAGTGTTCTTCCCAAGATTTCCTTTGCTTTGTGAGATCGCCATCAAGAGATGGAGGACTGAAGTGGTGGAGGCCCAGGTAAAGGACTCGGTTTCTCCGGTTCGTAGAAGTGCCGACAGAGTTTGTTACTATTGTATCTCTGATTTATTAATAGCAATATCTTTTTCTGTCCAATTCATGTGCATTTTAAATATGAATATTGAATCCATGGATGTATTTAATTTCTTGTACATGGTTGATTATATATTCTAGGATAGCTCTAACACATCTATATATATCATTCTTTCTTTGTTTGTTGTTGTTGAGAGCAAATTACAATGGAAAATCTCAATGGGGGTCTACTTCAACCTTCCAGAATAAGGTACGATTCGATATCCATTAGTGTTAGATTCACTTACTATTCTTGCATATTGGGAAAGATTGATTTATGGTGTTATACTGTCTATTGTGGTACCCCCAAGCCATAGGAATTTTCTCTTTGTAACAGAATTGGTGACTCCATTGGGGAGGTTCCTAGTTATTTTTCTTTAGGGATTGGGTATTCAATGTGCTTGAATTGCTCTTTATTTCTTTCTTTCTGTGTCGAGTCTAGAGGTTATTTTTACCAGTGGTGTCCTACAAGAGTAATTTGGTCTTGGCTTATTTGTTTGCCCTATTTTTCTTCCTTTTTCTTCTTGTACATGAGTATTTGCATTACAATCACGTATACACGTGGTTTTCTATTGAATTCCCGTGTATGTACACAGGTTTACTACATACAGTCGTGTATTCCTTGATTTTGAGATTTTTATGGAGGATGGAGTGTTGCTGGGTGAGTTTTGATGATTGCTGAGACTTCTTGGGTATTGTTGGTGTCTATATACAGACTTTGTTTCTGACCAAAGGCCCCTTTTGATTTGTTTTTAATTAGGTTTTTTTCTTATCATCCATTTCTTCTTTTTTGTTTTGGGATTGGTGCCTTGCTTGGCTGTTGTTTGTGAGTGGTTGCATGGTATGATAATTGTAGAGTCTATTAGTGCTTTTATATCTCATTTATTTTTAAAAATTACAAAAATATTTTTGCTTTTGCATAACTGTGCATTCTTACATTTGCATGGCATGGTACTTGCATTAGGTTTTGCTTATTGAATTATAGTCAGGTGTTCATTTAGGAATGATTGCACACTCATTTGAAGGAAGAAACTTGCATCTCATGTAGTGGCATACCATGTTTTTCATTCGACAAATATTTTCACTTGGCATGGTTTGTTAAGTGTGCACTTTTATTTCACTATTGAGTCTTCATATTACTAGTTTCACGGCCATTTCCTTTTGAGTAATTACAACAATAAAAATCAACGCTTAATTCAAATGAACTACACATTTTTATTTTATAGGGTTCACAAACAAGTTTACGTTTTAGAGTCTCATAATAGTTCA
The DNA here is from genome assembly GCA_001517045.1 of Pseudotsuga menziesii. NCBI lineage: Eukaryota > Viridiplantae > Streptophyta > Pinopsida > Pinales > Pinaceae > Pseudotsuga > Pseudotsuga menziesii. The sequence goes on from LPNX010141703.1 coordinate 839,094, forward strand.
TTGTGAGTCAATTATCCAAGACTACTAAACAACAAAAATTAGGTGTCTGTCCAGGAGAGAGTGAGAAATCCTTGGTATAATTAGTGTTTCTCAAGAAGCTCCATTTACACAGGATTCAAGTATGAGGAAGCACACACGATTGTGATTGGGATGACTCCTGGTCACTTTCTGTGAGCAACAAATATATTTCCAGGATTGTATTCGTATATGGGGGCCTTTGAGGTATTGATTGGTGCACCCTTAGGGTACCAGTTGTGCTTTTAGTATTTGGAATTTCTACCCTTCCCATACAGTCGATCCCTCCTGCGACTGTCTACCTGAGCATTTATTATATTGAGGTGACCTTAGTTTCCTTACCTAGGTATCACAGGGCGTACTTGCATAGGTTATTATGTAGGTGTCCTGGCCAGGTAGGAGTTAGACATCACAGCCGCTTTATGCGTTGAGGATGAAGGCCACTATAATTGGTTACGAACCTTTGCTTGTAGTGTATGGGAGTATCAAGCCTCTCCTAAGTGAGGCATACCTGCTTCATTCGGGAGCTCACATATCTTCCCCTTGGTTTGCTTGTTTTTGGCTATAGATTTCTTAGGAGTGTGGTCTGTGTACGGTAGCTTGATTAGGGTTTCATAGTTAGATTGAGTCTTTTATTTTTTGTTGATTCATTGTGGATTCGGGTGTGGTGCTCCGTCATTCTTGTCGTTTAGTAGGACTTCCACCTTCTACATTGCCTCCTCCTTTGGGAGAGAGAACCAGACAATATAGGCAGACTAACTCTCACTTTCATTCATACACCATGAGTGGACATGAGCCTGAGATCCCAGATATCCCTTATCTTCCTCATACAGTATCAGAGGATGAACCTTCAAGCACATATGGGAATCCATTGGGATCTGACCATTTTGTAGATGGGACATCGTATGATGATCCTTCACAATTTTTGGGCTACATGAATGCAAATCATCGGTATTGGTTTCGTAGTCCAAACTGTGAGACTCAACATGAAACTACTAGCACTAGCACAATAAGGTATGGCATGCCAGACCTTCTATAGATCGGTCTGGCACCCAATGCCGGATCGGGTGTTGACCCTGGTGTTGCGCCTGGGGGAACTTCCATTCCTTTCAATGCAGAGACATTTGGTAGCACTAGTCATATTACACCATCCATCCATGTGGTGGAGGATTCTTCACACGTGCATCCTAGACCTGGCACCGCCATTCCCGTTTAGGGGTCTTATCCTAGACATGTGAATATTGGTGTAACACCCCAATTTTGACTCTGTTTGCATTAAATGTATATGATGTATATATTGTAATGGATCATGGTGTGGAGCTATAGGAAAATGCCCCACCATTGATTGTCGTATTATGTTTCGGTGATGCCGATGGTATTTTGTGCTAACCAGGAACGTTATAATGTTGGACACCATTTACATATGCAAAATTTATTAAAAGACCTACAACCAACTATATCGATGAAAAAAAAATGAAAGGGGAATGATTTCCTAAGGTTAAGGTGGGGGGGATGTCTAAGCCTTTGGATCCATTGGAGAATAGCAAAGTGTTAATTGATAAACCCATCTAGATGTTAAACATCTTGTTTGTCTTACTCACCCTTTTTTCCTTTGTCTCATCCACCAACTGTTTTAATTATGCAGGATTGGTTGGGTATTTATTACCCTTGGGAGAACGTGTGCATGGGAAATCATGCGGTTGGTAGGACTATCAGTCCTTTGACCACATGCATACTCCACCAAGGGATTTCATTCCGCACTCATGCAGGCACTCATTTTTTGCACGCAGATAGGCATTTGCGATGGTTCCTCTTCCCTGATTTTTCTATGTGTAGTTTCTCTTCACATTGTAGGTCTGGGTATGTGAATCCACCTTCACGCAGGTCGCATTCCCTCCCTCACGCATTCGAGAGATGGTTTCTGGCTCCCCCACGAATTTGGGTTTTTGTAGGTTTGTTGTTGAGTCGTTTTAACCATGTTAGGGCTATAAACGACTCTGGATTATAATTACTTAGTCTGAGCTATGTATTACCCAATTGTCGTTCCAGTTTTTCTCGGTGGCATTTCCTTTCAATCCCAGAGATATTTTTTTGTTATGTGGGCACAGTGGTTGGTCTTTGGACTATTTGGGAGTGGAAATGGAGCCTGAGTATGCTTGATAAACCTAGTGTGTACAGGAGCCTCACAGACAGAGCTAGAGGGTTGGCATTCTTCTCTACACCCCCTGAATAGCACTAGAAGGGAAATCATGGACTAAGGGACTACACAATATAAAAGGGGATGATTCCATGAGTTGGGTGTGTGTGGATGTCTTAGAATCTAGGCTAGTTCTGGTGTCGGTGTCCTTAGCTCTTCATTGAGCCCACTAGCTTGGAAACCAGCGATTTCAGCTCCTGATAGCCTGATAAACCCAACTTTGTTGACTTGGCTGAGTTGTGTATCTTTGGCTACGTGTGAGCCTGCTAGCTTCCCCTTACTCCTTGTAGAATCATGCCCAACTCTGTCAAAACCCCAAATTTTCACAAAAAATTAAAATTTTGAGATAACATAAATTGTTTATAGTGCAGTTAGATAACTGCTAGCAGCTAATAGAAGAAATGAAACAAAAAATAAAAGTAACCATTTAATTTAACACATATAGATTAATGTTGTTTTAATTTTGATATGTGATGTAAGTAATCTGCATTCAAATATTTAGCTGTACTGATGGTTTGGATGTCAAGTAGGTGAGGAGTCATTTTCTAGTTGGGGCTTACTTAGTGATTGCTAACGTATCTAGATTTCTGGATCTTTACAGGCTCGACAGGGAAATTTTGACCCAGTAAAAATTTATCAAGGCGATAACCAGATATATTTCTTTAGCTTAAAGTACTGCTAGAGTAGAAGTTTGCTTAGAAGACTCAAGTCCTACAAGGTAAAGTAATGTTTATTTTTACTTGATTCACCAATACGATATTACTTAATATTTGTTTTGTAGTGGTTATTAACATCGCCCTACTGTTTGTCTCTTAATAGATAGATCTTTAAGATAAATAAAAACCTCCTTCTAAATTCACCTTAAGTGATTTCCAGTTCTTGATAGAGTCCAAGATTTAGCATATTAGTACTCTCACTGTAACAAAAGTTTATTGCTATTGTTAATATAAAGTTTCAAGACTGTTTAAGTAAAGAAACAGACCTAAGGCCCTTTGAGAGGTAAGTTACACCGAACTCCTAGCTTTATCTTTTAATAAGCTCAGTGGAGGAAGTTATCAGCTTATAATGCATTGCATTTACAGTTGACCATTTGTATAATTGTCGTCAAAATGTGTTTTCTATTTGTTTAACTTCTTCATGACCTAAATAGTGTGATGATATTACGATATCATCCTAATTGTTTTAAAATACTTGTTATACCGCAAATATACTTAGATGATTTCACTGTCTTTTACTACTAATACCTATTAGCCTTGATTGAAATCATTTTGAGCTTCATTTACTTATGAAGAATACTAATTACAACTTCTCTAAAGTTTACCCTAGTACTATAGACTTCTTACAGAATAAGAATCTATTCTAGAATGAAGAAAATACTTTTAAATATATCTAATGTTGAATTATGAGTTAAAATCATCGTCATTAGATTTTTTTTTATATGGACTAGCTCTAAAACATATCTCTTTATTGTAATAATAGAATCAATGATTATTATGAAAAACTATTAACTTGTATTTAAGGGTTATACCCTACTAGGGATCTCTCCTTAGTTGTTATTAATCTATTTGATGATTTCCATTGTTTACAATTATCAAGTTATTCGACACCATCTAAGCTTGTGTTTGTTATTAAATATCTGCATGATTATAATATCACCATGGGTGTTAACAATACTCTAAAATCTCATACTCCAACATTATTGACTTACGATTATCAACGATACATTTACACTTTGACTTGGTATATAATAATATCGTTTTGATCATTGAGGAGATTAATAACAATGATTTGGTCTTGAACGCACAGAGCAGACTATAGAACTCAAGCCGCTATAAATTTGATAAATTATGGGGCACGTGGAACCTTCCTCACCATGCAAAGTATGATTTAAAAGTCTCCACTGCAACCCTAGCTATTCATTGTTTTGTCGAGGGTTTGGTCTCTGTTACGTTTGGTTTGTTGTGGCCATGAGGGCACGTTTGTGTTCAGCTCCAGCTTCATTGTTTGTGGACTGAAACTTTGCCACTTAAGTGTGGTGGTTGGAGAGACATACACTCTCACTCTTTATTTCTTCCTGGTTACCCTAAACTGTCGTGAGGGCGATGTAGCTCTGTTAGTGTAATATTTTTGTTGTTAAGCTCTTTCGTGGCCGTTTCCAGGCTCGTTCTTGCTCCTCTCGTCAGTGTGGCTTATACGTGAGCCCCCGTCATTTATGTCACCTGCAAGTTCTAGGGTTTGGCTTCTCGTTATGCTGGTTATTCCTTCGTGGCTCCATATTCTTCACCTCTAGGTGAAGTAATTTTCTTTTAAAAGTTTATCATTTGACTGTATTTACAGTTTCAGTTTTCAACACAAGTTTTTAATTTATATTTTGGCTTCCATTTTCCAGGGACAGTTTGCCTTAACAATGACAGTAACCATTTTTCAAATGGACCGACGTTCAGTCTACGGGTAAGCCCTGGTTACAAAATGGCTCTCCCTGCTTGTGCAGACCTTAGGGGAAAGTTTGCAGTTGGAAGAAATTATGCCATGGTTTTTCCTAGTCTTGGATTGTTGTTCTTCAATTTATTAGTTTTGTTTTTTTATTTTAAACCCTTGCTTTCAGCAGGGTGACTCCAGCTCAATGCCGTGACTTGTAATTCTCTCTTTTTGTGTTCAAAGAAAAGATTTTATATTGCTGTAAGTTTTGATATCAAGTCTGTTGGTTTCGTTATTTAAAACCCCATGTCACGATATGGGTTCCCAACTCAGAGCTAGTTTTTTTTGTAATCTGTTAAAGTTTAAGCCTTTCGTCCTGTTAAGCAATACACAATTTCATTTTTAAAAGCAAAAGATTTTCCTTCAAGCTCAGACTCAGTTCATCTTAATGCTATTAATGTGACTCTATGTACTTAGGGTTTTTACCATGATCGACTATGAAATAATAATTTTTACTGTTTATTATTTGCATTAGATTATTGTTAATAGATTTAAGACTGTTATTCAGTCATGGTATAAGTTGTTTTACTTATTGGCTCATGAATTTTGAGCAAGGGTTTCCTGAATGAAACCCGTGTTTAAAATAATTCTTTCAATTTTATTTTAGTAGGTTCTTTTACTTGTAAAACCAATATTGTTTAAGTTAATATTACTGTCAGTATATAATGTAATTTCTTAAATTTGCATCTGTATATATATTTTTGTTATGAAGACTGTAACCAGTCGGCAATAGTTTAATTTGTTAAATGATAATGTTTCAATAATAGAATTATAGCTTTACTGTTTTTCTTTTATTAAAACAAAGAAATTAATAGAGGGTTTCAACCCTATAGTTACTCTTCCTGTATAAACCTGTTAATAATTTCAAAACAATTCTTACATAGATATGTATTTCATTTATGAATTTGTTATTATCATATTCTTATTGTTTAATTTAGTAAAGTTGACTGGTTGAAAATATTCAGAATCCGGCTTCTGTAACTTAGTTTAGTTTGTTCTTTATGTTTAAATACTTAAGTAATATACTACCTGCTTATTAGTAAATATTAGACTTAGTTTGGTTAATATTATTAGTGAATAAGCTATATGAATAGTATTTGTATCTCTAAAGAACTGCATTTAAACAAGGTAGTTTAACTACATTTATTTCCTCGCATAAGCAACTGGTTATTAAACAAACATAAAGAAATATGTATACAACATAACACTATTTACCTTCTTGCATATTTTAATTTGAAAACAAGTATAATATGCTATGTGTAAGCATGACATCTTAACTACTAGTGTATTCTCTTAACCTAATAATTCTTCTACCTGTAATGGAATACTGCAATTTCATTATCAATACATTCACATAAACAAAGAACATAAATAACCAGGTTATTGGTCTTTTTATAATAACCCACATACTGCAATAAATTACTTTGCTATTATGAAATGCATATTACATCTATTCATTTCAGTTTCTTATCATTCCCTTCATCTACCTTAAATACTCTGCCTATGCTTGAGTACAGTCTGGTCCTTCCAGATGTGGAAAAACACCGGTTAGAATTATTTTCCATCTATTTCAGATTCATTCCTTCAATAATCTAACATTTTTGCAGCTAAATATTTTACATTCATTTAACAGTCAAATCTCACATTTAACTATCTAACACAGTAAAACAAAGAATGTAGAACCTGAATAGGATGGACAGCAACAGCGTTAGGAGTTTGATCCTCCCTACCAAACTCCTGGAGAGCGCTCAAACAATGCTTCCTCAGGACCCTCAAGCCTATTCCTGGTCTCCTTGGCTGAGAACTGGTGGAGCAAGCAAACAATAGACTTGTCCAATGACTCAGTAATCACTCTGCACTCAGCAGTAAGATCCTTCAGCTGAAAATATGCACTAGATCACTTAGTAGTTAACCCCTCAAACTCTTTCCACAAATTCCCTTGCCATTGAATTTCTCTGAAGTACATTCACCTGAATGATCACTTCTCTAGAATGAGTAGCCTCAGCTCTCTTCAATGGGCATGTTTATAAAGATTTCCTAGGTCTTTTGGGTCAGTTGTCATTAATTGAGCCACCTACTCTGATCCCACTTTCTTGGGGAATCATGACCCCAAATGTATGAAGGTTTCCACCTACAATAGTTGGAAGTGGTTTGAGGATGCTGCCAAATGTCTGTTTGCTCTCCACCCAGTATCCTCCACCAATTTGACCAGTAACACTCTTTTAACAACTCTCCTAAGTTGTTGTCTCCACCTTTATTTATTTATAATTAAATATTCAGAATTGCATTAAATATCCTTGACTCTGATGAGTCATCAATTACAACTTAGCATAAACTATAACATATTGTCTTTAAATAAAATCAAATAAGATAATATTGTTTTTTTGCAAAATTGAGGCATGTGACATACACACCCCCTTAGAACATAACATCGTCCTCGATGTTATTTATTCTTCATCCTCATAATTCCCCTGGAACATAATTGGATATGCATCTCGCATATTACTTTCCAATTCCCAGGTGGCTTCCTCTCGACTAAGGTGCTTCCATTGCACCTTCACATGTCCAATGGTGCGGTTCCGAACTGTGATCTCCCTTCGCCTGAGGATATAGTCCGGTTCCACTAGAAAATCTCCTTCCGGTTCCACCTGTACATCATTCTAGTTAACAACATGAGTAGCATCATGAACATATTTTTTTAATACAGAAATGTGAAAAACATTATGAACTCTTAAATTTGGTGGTAATGCTAATTGATAAGCTAATTTGATAAGCTACTTGTCCAATCATTGTTAACGATGCTCTAAAATCTCATACTCCAACATTATTGACTTATGATTATCAACGATACATTACACTTTGACTTGGTATATAATAATATTGTTTTTATCATTGAGGAGATTAATAACAATGATTTGGTCTTGACAGAACAAAGCGGACTATAGAACTCGACCCACTGTAAATTTGATAAATTATGGGGCACGTTGAACCTTCCTCACCATGCAAAGTATGATTTAAAAGTCTCCACTGCAACCCTAGCTCTTCATTGTTTTGTCAAGGGTTTGGTCTCTGTTACGTTTGGTTTGTTGTGGCCATGAGGGCATGCATGTGTTCAGCTCCAACTTCATTGTTTTTGTACTAAAACGTTGCCACTTAAGTGTGGTGGTTGGAGAGACATACACTCTCACTCTTTATTTCTCCCTGGTTACCCTAAACTGTCGTGAGGGCGATGTAGCTCTGTTAGTGTAATCTTTTTGTTGTTAAGCTCTTTTGTGGTTGTTTTCGGGCTTGTTCTTGCTCCTGTCGTCAGTGTGGCTTGTACGTGAGCCCCTGTCATCTCTGTCACCTACGAGTTCTAGGGTTTGGCTTCTCGTTATGCTGGTTATTCCTTCATGGCTCCATATTATTCACCTCCAGGTGAGGTAATTTTCTTTTAAAATTTATCATCATACTATATTTACAATTTCAGTTTTACACACAAGTTTTTAATTTATATTTTGGCTTCCATTTTGTAGGGACAATTTGCCTTAACAATGACAGTAACCATTTTTCAAATGGATCGACGTTCAGTCTACGGGTAAGCCCTAGTTACAAAATGGCTCTCCCTGCTTGTGCAGACCTTAGGGGAAAGTTTGCAGTTGGAAGAAATTACGACATGGTTTTTCCTAGTCTTAGGTTGTTGTTCTTCAGTTTATTAGTTTTGTTTTTTATTTTAAACCCTTGCTTTCAACAGGGTGACTCGGGCTCAATGCCGTGACTTGTAATGCTCTCTTTTTGTGTTCAAAGAAAATATTTTACAGTGTTGTAAGTTTTGATATCAAGTCTATTGGTTTCGTTATTTAAAACCCCATGTCACGATATGGGTGCCTGACTCAGAGCTGGTTTTTTTTGTACTCTGTTAAATTTTAAGCCTTTCGGCCTGTCAAGCAATACACAGTTTCATTTTTAAAAGCAAAAGATTTTCCTTCGAGCTCGGACTCAGTTCATCTTAATGCTATTAATGTGACTCTATGTACTTAGGGTTTTTACCCCGATCGACTATGAAATAATAATCTTTACTGTTTATTATTTGCATTAGATTATTGTTAATAGATTTACGATTGTTATTCAGTCATGGTATAAGTTGTTTTACTTATTGGCTCATGAATTTTGAGCTAGGGTTTCCTGAATGAAACCCGTGTTTAAAATAATTATTTCAATTTTATTTAAGTAAGTTCTTTTACTTATAAAACCAATATTGTTTAAGTTAATATTACTATCAGTATATAATGTAATTTCATAAATTTGCATCTGTATATATATTTTTGTTATGAAGACTGTAACCAGTCTGCAATAGTTTAATTTGTTCAATGATAATGTTTCAATAGTAGAATTATATCTTTATTGTTTTTCTTTTATTAAAACAAAGAAATTAATAGAGGGTTTCGACCCTGTAGTTACTCTTCCTGTATAAACCTGTTAATAATTTCAGAACAGTCTTTACATAGATATGTATTTCATTTATGAATTTGTTATTATCATATTCTTACTGTTTAATTTACTAAAGTTGACTGGTTGAAAATATTCAGAATCCGGCTTCTGTAACTTAGTTTAGTTTGTTCTTTATATTTAAATACTTTAATAATATACTAGCTGCTTATTAGTAAATAAGCTATATGAATAGTATTTGTATCTCTAAAGAACTGCATGTAAACAAGGTAGTTTAACTACATTTCTTTCACCGCATAAGCAACTGGTTATTAAATAAACATAAAGAAATATGTATACAACATAACATTGTTTACCTTCCTGCATATTTTAATTTGAAAACAAGTATAATATGTTGTGTGTAAACATGACATCTTAACTACTAGTGTATTCTCTTAACCGAATAATTCTTCTACCTGTAATGGAATACTGCTATTTCATTATCAATACATTTACATAAACAAAGAACATAAATAACCAAGTTATTGGTCTTTTTATAATAACCTACATACTACAATAAATTACTTTGCTATTATGAAATGCATATTACATCTATTCATTTCAGTTTCTTATCATTCCCTTCATCTACCTTAAATACTCTGCCTGTGCTGGAGTACGGTCTGGTCCTTCCAGATGTGGAAAAACACGGGTTAGAATTATTTTCCATCTATTTCAGATTCATTCCTTCAATAATCTAACATTTTTACAGCTAAATATTTTACATTCATTTAACAGTCAAATCTCACATTTAACTATCTAACACATTAAAACAAAGAATGTAGAACCTGATTAGGATGGAAAACAATAGCGTTAGGAGGCCGTTCCTCCCTACCAAACTCCTAGAGAACGCTCAAACAATCCTTCCTCAAGACCCACGAGCACGTTCCTGGTCTCCTTGGCTGAGAACTAATGGAGCAAGCAAACAATAGACTAGTCCAATGACTCAGTAATCAATCTGCACTTAGCAGTAAGATCCTTCAGCTTAAAAGCTGCACTAGATCACTTAGCAGTTAACCCCTCAAACTCTTTCCACAAATTCCCTTGCCATTGAATTTCTCTGAAGTACATTCACCTGAACGATCACTTCTCTAGAATGAGCAACCTCAGCTCTCTTCAATGGGAATTTTTATGAAGATTGCCTAGGTCTTTTGGGTCAGTTATCATTAATTGAGCCACCCGCTCTGATCCCACTTTCTTGGGGGATCATGACCCCAAATGTAGGGAGGTTGCCACCTGCAATAGTTGGAAGTGGTTTGAGGATGCTGCCACATGTCTGTTTTCTTTCCACCCAATCTCCTCCACCAATTTGACCAGTAACACTCTTTTAATAGCTCTCCTAAGCCGTTGTCTCCACCTTTATTTATTTATAATTAAATATTCAGAATTCCATTAAATATCCTTGACTCTGGTGAGTCATCAATTACAACTTAGCATAAAATATAACATATTGTCTTTAAATAAAATCAAATAAGATAATATTATTTTTTTACAAAATTGGGGGAGGTGACAAGCTCGGCGGTGGCAGTGTTGCTGAGAGATGCATGAGCACACTGGCCTATGGTTGGGTGGAATGTTGCAGCAACATAGATGGTTGCGGGATGATATTTTTTGAAGATAAGTATTCTTCTGCTTAAACCTTTGCAACTGTATTGTTTTGTAAATGAATATGATGAATGCTAATTGTGTGAATGAATTTTCTTCCATTGTTTGATAGTCATTTATGCATCTATGTCTGTTATTATTTCAATGCATTTTGTTGTATGTTCATGGGGCTAGATTGCTCGGATCGATTAGAATGTGAGTCGCGTCCTCTTCGTTGGTTGGAGTGTTGGGGACATGAGAACTGGGGGAACAAGTTACATCCCTTCCCATATTCCATTGTATTCAACACCGGTTCCTTCAAATGATTTTTTGAAGACACATCCTCTTCCTAACTCTAGTGGTCCTTCGGGCCAGAGTTCTACCGTTATCCATGTCCATCCCGCATCTAGTCACACCATAGTGTCACAAGGCTATGTTCCTTCTCATGTGTCAGTTGGTTTTGGACCGCCTTATGGATAGTCTTATAGACCATCTTACAGACAGTATTATGGACCATCTATGGAACATCTTATGGACAAACTTATACACCTTATAGGTCTAGTTATCAACCCGCTTATCAGTCTCCTAATTATGGCTTCATAGCACCCCAGCATCAAGGTACTCCAAACTACAATATACAAACCTACATGGGTCAAATGAGAGGAGGTTAATATCCCACTGGCCAAGGTCATGGTGTCTATAGTAATCAACCATATGTGAACCAACCTTATCAGGGAGCTTGGAACCAAATACCTAAACCTAGAGTCCCTTTCCTTGCGACGCTAAATTTACCTGACTTATCGAGATTGACAAATTTTCTGGTTGCTCATGACCCGACATGGCCAGTCGTTCCCTCCAATCTTCCTTTGGACCGTTCAGAGGTTCGAGGGTAAGAGTGGTGAAGACCCTGGTGACAATGTCACAATGTTCCACCTTTGGTGCTCTTCGAGCTCCTTGAATCATGATTCGGTTCGTTTAAGACTATTTCAACACACCCTTACAGGGCCTACGGTGAAGTGGTACATAGAGTTTCCTGGGGGGGACTTGCACATCATTTAATGACCTAGCTATGACCTTCCCCAATTAATTTCATCTACCCATACGTTACGATGATGGTACATAACTCTTGTCGACATTTTGACAGGACAAAGCCACGCATTTATCTGATCACATTCAAGAGTGGCATGGATGAAAGAGATTGATTAAGTCCTTTATACCACCAGAGTTCCTTTTGGAATGGTTCCTCAACTATTTATTGCCTTACATAGCGAAGGATGTTTCCACATCCGAAGTGCAAAACGAGGAGCAAGCTATCTTTAGAGCTCAAGAATTGGATTTTATTTATGCTCAATCTGGGATTTTGTATGAGATCATAATGAATACACCAAGATCCAATTTCAACCCTAAGCTTAAACCCGAGCCACATATTGATGGCAATGTTGGCTCCAGGGGTGATAAACCCGTAAGCTTGGTTACACACCAAATGAGGAATTTGTCTGTTAACCAACCTGCGTTGAGACAAGCTACGGCTTCGTCTCATCCTACCGAAATGGCGGATGTACTTTAAGTGCAATCGTAGAGCCAGAAAGGTAACCAACAACCTCGACAGAATAAAAAGAAAGGTAAAAACAATCGAAAGGGTGGGAATAATAATAAAAATGATAATAATGACAAGAACAACAACAATGCTGGGGGGGACAAGAAACCTAAGCATAAGGTCAAATTTCCTTGTAAGCTATGTGGGGATGATCACCTCCCTCACATGTTCCCTCAGATGGACGATGCCTCGAAGGTCATTGCATAGGGCCTAGCTGTGCTGACAAATAATTTACCACAAAATCAGAATATGAACTCGAGGACTGTGGATCTTGGTGGGACTCCAAACCTGTCGGCCACCGCTAGTGGCTATGGTTTCATTAACATGGTGAATGCCACAAATCTTGTGACTTGTTCTAAAGATTATGGTTCATCACAACTGGACCTAGGAAAAGAACCCGCTCCACCTGAGATCCCTTTGCGTATTGAAGAACCTAGTGATAATCCTGAAGCTCCACCTCGCATTCCTAAGGGATTCTTGAAGCATTCGTGGCACAATCCTAATTCCCGAGCCACCCAAAACTATTCTATCGTTGAGGATTTGGTCCAGACTCCTTGTGCGATGTCTACATTAGAATTTCTTTAGACTTGTCCCCCACAAAGGAAATCCTTGTTTTCTGCTCTTGGGGTGGCTGATGGAAGCTCTCCTTTGATGATCAAATTTGAAACTCATGGATTCCAGCCTCTCTTGCCTTACTATGTGTCCCTTTTGGTGTATGTGGAGTGTATAAATAACACCATCAAGCACATAGCGATTGATGAGGGTGCTACGGCTTCCATGATGTCTTTGTCATGTTGGAAGGGGTTGGGTTCTCCTACGTTGTCTAAGTTAGGAAACATGTTAATTGCGTTTGATGGAATATCATTTCGGCCACACGGAATTATTCCTTCCCTTGCGCTCCAATTGTGAGGGAAGACCGCTACAATCGAGGTCGAGGTGGTTGATGCACCCCTTGACTATAATATTTTACTGGGTAGGAACTGGATTTACAACATGCAAGTAGTCACATCGTCACTCTTCCAGGTTGTTTTCTTTCCCTTGTATGGGAAGGTTGTGATGGTCGATCAAAGATCCTTTGATAATTCTAGTTCAAAAGCATTGTCAGGAGCTTCTATCCCAGTTATCGATCATTCTCAGTTGGAAACTAAGAATATTGGGGTGGGAATGTATCCTTCGCTAATGGTAACTTTTATTGTTTCGCACTCATTCTTATGATTGGTTCTAGTCTTGGTAAGGCTTCAACCTCATTGAGTAAAGTTCCTTTTCACACTTTGCATATAGAGGATCCGTGGACTCTTCCTTCTTCGAGTACTTCGAGGGAAGTTTCTATACCTTCCAAGAAGGACATGTTGTTTCCTACAACTATGGTGGCTTATCAATATAATATTGATTCGGTTGTAGAGTCTATTCCTTCCTCTTTGTGGATGGAAGAGGAGGACCCTTATGCATTTCCTGCTTGGGCAGTGTCGTCTTGATCTCACTCACATGACTACCTCGATGACATCTTTCCATCAGACAAGGCTATTCTTGAGGCGATGTCTAGGTTAGAACAACCTTGGGGAGACCTTCATTATAGATCTTATTTCCTCCCTAAGCTTGATGGTATTGACCATGATGACTTTAAGGTGATCTTTAGTGAGAAAATTGGTAGGCCCGTGGTCCCATTAGGCTATCCTAGAAATTATGCTGAAGGGCACATGGCTAACTTGTCACCAACTATACTTATCAATAATTCTTGCGTTCCTGGCAAGATTGAGAACGTGTACATTGGGGTGGATTTTTCCCTCGATGAGATTAGAGAGTACATCAATATTTTTAAGGAATTTCTAGATGTGTTCACTTGGCCGTATGAAGAAATTCCAGGAATTGACCCTCGCATTGTCGAGCATGGAATCAAAACCTATCCGGATGCTAAGCTTGTTCGACAACGTTTGCGAGCAATGAATCCTAGGAAAGCACCAGTGATTAAGGCAGAGATAGAGAAGTTCCTCAAAGATGGCTTCATCTATCCTATTCCCTTGATGGAGTGGGTATCAAACCTTTTTTTAGTGGATAAGAAGCAGGGAATGATCCAAGTATGCATTGATTTTAGATATTTACATTGAGCCTGTCCTACGGACAATTTCCCTAAACCATTTATTGATCAAATCTTGGATGAGTGTGCGGGGAGCGAAGTTTTCTCCTTTATGGACAGCTTCTATGGCTATAATCAGATCCAAATTAAACCTGAGGACCAACACAAGACTGCTTTTATTTTTCCTTGGGGCACATTTGCATACTGGAAGATCCCTTTCAGCCTTAAAAATGTCGAAGCTACATTTCAACGGGCCATGACCTTTACCTTTCACGAACTTAAAAAGATTATTGAAGTATATTTGGATGACTTAGCTGCTCACTCTCGATTTAGAGTGCGTCATCTTTATCATTTGCGTTAGGTTTTCGAAAGATGTTGTCATTATCAAATTTAGTTAAATCCCCATAAGTGCATCTTTTGCATGAAGATTGGTTGCTTGGTAGGATTCACTGTCTCTAAGGAGGGGATAAGGGTCGATCCTTTGAAGGTTGAGGCAATACTTCAATTGTCTCCCCTGCATAACACTATACATCTTCATTGTTTGCAAGGTATGGTGAACTTCTTGCAAAGATTCGTAGTTAATTTTTCCAATTTGACCAGAGGCTTCATGTGTTTGTTGAAGAAATACACTCCATTTTCTAGGATGAGCAAGCCCAGGAGTCTTTCGATGCTTTAAATAAATCCTTGGATTCATACCCCATGCTTAGTCCACCCAACTATATCCATGAATTTGTGATATACATGTCTGCATCTCAAGAGACTATTGGCATGGTATTGGTTCAAGAGGATGAGCAGCTTCAAGAGCATGTCATCTACCATCTTAGTCGAAACCTTATTAACGTGAAGTTTTGTTATGCCCATATTGAGAAGTTGGCCTTAGCCTCCATCCACGCGGTTAAATGTTTGAGACATTACATCCTTCTTTGCCGAACTTTCGTTGTAGATCACATTAATCCATTTCATTTCATCCTCACTCGAAGGATGATAGGGGGGAAATACAATAAGTGGATTTTGATATTGCAAAATTTTGACCTTGAGTTTGTTTCGGCAAAGTCGAAGAAGTCATTTCTTTTTGCTGTGATTATCTCTAATTTTCCGAGTTTGGATGAAGGAGAAGTTCATGAGGACTTGTTCGTTTATGAGGACATATTTCTCATCTTGACTGTTGACCCATGGTATGGAGACATCATTGTCTACTTGCAAACTTTGAAGGTTCCTTCTCACCTCTCACGGGATGAGCATCGATGATTATGTCATGTATCAAAGAATTACCTCCTCATGGCTAACACTTTGTACCGTTGTGGGTTTGACTCCATTTTACGTCGTTGCTTAACTCATGAGGAGGATGAGGTTGTGTTGAATGATTACCACGGAGGGCGGTGTGGTGGTCATTTATCTGGGATTTCTACAGCCCAAAAAATCTTGAGAGTAGGGTATTTTTGGTCGTCCATATTTAAAGATTACGTTAATGAGGTCAAGAGGTGCCACCCTTTCCAGGTGTTTGCACGGAATATGCGCTCTCACCCTACCCCTTTGCATCCGATCATCACCGTCGGTCCCTTCACCAAGTGGGGGGTCAATTTTATGGACTGCAACCCAGCTTCGGTTGAGGGGGCACTATCATATTATGTGGTTGTTGACTATTTCACGAAATGGGCAGAGGTTATGCCCATAGTTAAATACGACGGTGAGATAGCCATGCATTTCGTATTCAACCAGATTATCACCCGATTTGACATTCCGAGGGAGCTTGTCACTGACCATGGCAGGAGATTTCAGAACAAAATGATGGAAGAGTTGTCTTCGGAGCTAGGGTATAAGAAAGAACATTCCTCTTCTTACTATCCTCAAGCAAATGGACAGGTTGAAGCAATGAACAAGTCACTTAAGTCCATTCTCCAATGAACCATTGCACAAAGCAAGACCAATTGGCACATCATGTTATATCCTGCTTTGTGGTCCTATCGAACCGCAGTTAAGACTGCCACCGGTTTTTCTCCTTATTAGCTTGTGCATGGGGTGGATTCGATTTTACCGGTTGAGTGCGAAATCCCTTCTTTGAAGCTATCCGTCCAACTTTTACCAGGCACTTCTACATTGGAAGAGATTTTGGTTCACTTCGAGAAGCTTGATGAGCAGCGTCGAGATGCTTTAGTGGCTCTTGAGATTAACAAGCATCGCGTTAAGTTCCAATATGATAAGTTTGTCCATCCTAAGAGGTTTAGCGAAGGTGACTTGGTTCTCTTGTGGGACCAAGATAAGGAACCCTTGGGGATAGGAAATTTTGAATCCCATGTGGCATGGGCCTTGTAGTGAGAATTTGTCCTCACTACAGGGGTAAGAATGGCTCCCTTGTGCCTATAGGGCACAAGGGTAGGTTCCTACCCTTATAAAACAGTAAAAACGGAATGGAAATATTGCATAAACAGAGCTGCGAATTGAAGCTAAGCCTATCTAAGCAAGACTAAGTAAATGGCAGCTACTGTAAACTAAATCTACAAGCAAATAATAGAAAGAAAGATGGAGATGTGGCCCTTGTGAACCCCTCTGCACACAGTGGGTTAGGGTTCCACCTCCAAAACCTGCAAAACCAATCTAAGCTACTAAACCTGCAAACAATGTCAATGAAAACCTGCAAATAGAGATTAGGGTTAGAAAGTAAAAACAAATAAAACAAGCATAAATAGAGATTATACCTCACATAGGTGGAAAAGGGCCACCATGCCCTAACTCATGGGAGCACCTCTCTCTTGGTTGGGAAGCAATGGCTTGGAGAAATGGAGATGGAGGAGAGGGAGAGTGGGTGGTTTGAGAGCAAGAGGTCTCAAAGCATCCAGGAAGCATAACAATAGGCAAGTGAGGAATGTTTTGAGAGTGACCCCCCACCCTCCTTATATAGTTTTTCGAAAGGGTTTTAGGGTTTTAAGCCCTTGGTCAAGGATTTAGCCCCTTTTTTGGGCCTTTAGCCCTTTCCACCCTAACTTTATCCCCTTTCATGGTTTCAGCTCCTTTTTGAGGGCTTTAGCTCCTAGGGGTCTATTTTGGGCTCTTTTTTGGGGTTTTTAGCCCTTTTCTTCGTCCTTGGGCTCTTTTGGAGGTGTGGGGGTCAAATGGAAGGTCATGGAAGGTCTTATGGAGTGAAATGAGTGTTGTGGGATGGTGTCCTTGGGTGGTGTAGGCCATTGAGAGCTGTGTGGGGGATTTTTGGGTTAATAGATTGCCCCCTAATGTGTGAGGGCAGGAGCTCAATGTATGGCTGACAGACATCATAGGATTTGCTATCGAGAGGTGGTGCTCCCGGGGCTGGGGCATGGTGGCTTTTGGTTTTTGTATTAATTTGGTTCCCATCAATGGGTGAGATACAATAAATGTGTGACATGTCTATGGATGAGGCAGGCATTCCCATGCTCGTGACAATGTCAAAAGAATAATTTGATCTATGCTCTAAAATACTAGAGCCGATCGTATACAACTGGAGTTACAATGCTGGTTGCATCTCATTTGAGGCTGAATACAATACTGATCTGGTACATTGGACCCATGGCATTCTCATGGAATGCTACATCTTCATGACTGACGGTCTGCTGGATCTGGTACATAGCT
Source organism: Pseudotsuga menziesii (assembly GCA_001517045.1). Taxonomy (NCBI): domain Eukaryota; kingdom Viridiplantae; phylum Streptophyta; class Pinopsida; order Pinales; family Pinaceae; genus Pseudotsuga; species Pseudotsuga menziesii. The sequence continues at coordinate 857,106 of LPNX010141703.1, forward strand.
GTGTGGACTCCATGATTGAGAGTCAGAGTCTCTATGGTACAAGTATGCTGCATCAATCATAAATGTATATCGAAGCACTGCTGGGGCTTTAGATCACTGTCTCCAACGCAACCTGGAAATCACAAGGGACATAACTTGTTTAGGTCCCTCGAGTGGACTCACCAATGTGCTAGAGTCAGGTGATATCTGGGGTCTTCGACCAAGTACTATGTGGAACAAACCCTATACGAATCTCAACGGTGCGATGATGGAGTTGAAGTCGAGCACGTGAGAAACAACCACCCCGAGAGGCATTAAGAACTCCTCTCAAGTGGTCCAAGGAACTCATCAATGATGTTAATGAAACCAAGGTACAGGGACCTTTGGGTCTATCCTCTGGAATATGTGTGTTGGCATTGACAGAGGGCGACCTGCACCTGGTCAAGGAAATGATGTTTCCTTAACCAGGAGCGTGAGGGATAACCAAAAGATGTGAAGCAATCTGTGGACTGACTCACTGAATTGGAGGGGATGGGAGGGAAGGGAAAAAATTGAACAGGGGCAGGGGGGGGAGTGGGAGACTCAAACTTTATTTGTTCATAGTATGACGACAGGGCAGACCAGGCAGCAAATGAAACTTTACTCACGGGAATGGGATCATAGCTGTAATACCAGGAATGTCGTTGCAGCTGGGAAATACTTGGAGGAGGTGGATACTTTTGATACTAATGGGATCAAAGGAAGACACATTGCAGAGTACTCTAAACAAAGGCGACACAATGTGGGGATGCTGCCAAACTGTTTTCTGTGGGGTGGTGTCTAGGGACACTGTGGTGGTACGATCTCGTGGATTTTTGGCGAGCCCGAGAAAGTAAGTGCTCGATGGTGCTTTCAATTCTAGAGAGTCTGAAAGCACGAAGAAGACTCCAATGGGGGATTTTTTTTATGGTAGTCTCCTGTGCCTGAAAAAGGATAAAAGTATACATAGGAGAGCTCGCCTATCCTAGAGGGGATGAGAGACTTATTTACCATTGGTAGTCCAATCAGGTTGGAAAAGGTTAAACCTATACTGACTGGACGGTCATTCAAATACTTTTACAAGCATGAACGAAACCAAGTTTGCTCGGTGATCTTTTCTTGATGAAACGGCTGGAAAAGAGCTTAATGGCAACTGGTGGTGAGATTTTTCGTCAAGTGCGGCCCCTCTGCCCGAGAAAGCACAAAAGTATGCAGAGGGGAATGGTCTTGGCTTGAGTGTGCCAAGGAGGTCCTTTTCATGAAATGGTCTACATGGTCCGCAAAAGGAGATAAATGAGACGATGTAGACGCCCTTTCCTATACTTTAGCGAGCGGGAAATGAAGCAGCTGCGCTCGGCGATCTTTTCATTGTTTTAAGGAGTCAGAAAAGAGCTTAAACGAAACTCCAATGTGGTCAATCGATTGCAGTGGCATGAGCGGTGCCCCCATGTCAGGACGGTGGAGATAGGTCCAAAGTTCATCCGCACAGTATGGACGGAGCAGAAGGCTCTCAAACATACCAATACATGCGTGGGATATGTCGAGGCAGAGGCCTACGAGACGGTGCGGAAGAGGCACGCAAACCGAAGTGGCTCTCAGACAGAGGTCAGGAGAGTGTGTGTGTGTGTTAATGTGAATGGACTTGACCACATGCGATGTGAGTACAAGTCCGAAGGAATTTATATGCCAAATACGTGCAAGAAAGGAAATCGTTTTACGGACAATGGTCCAGGGGTCCGCGTAAGGTGCGGTGAAAAGGAAAGACAATCTATGTGTTAAAAATATAAAATAAAAGCTAAAATTACATTCCTAAATGGACAGCAGCCCGAGGACACTTCTATGTCAAATATATGGAAAAAATGAAAGTTTTTGTGGACGATGGTCCAAATATGTCCACATAAGGTGTGGTGGGAAAAGACAATTATAAATACAAAAGGCAAAACTATAATACAATCCTTAACGGGGGGCGGCTTGACAGCTTGTATGAGTAGCAGTCAGACAGTGTGGTACGAGTACTAGTCCTTAGACACTCGCATCGTTATGTCATGGCTCGTGAGTCAAGGTGACTTGTGGGAGATGGTCCTGAAATTGAATTATTAAACATGAGATGATGGTCTCATAAGGGGATAGAACATTTTGATCTCAGAGGTGTGAGAGGTGTCTCGAATAGGTTCCGGATGAGAGTTGACTAGCAGCTGATGATGCTGCCTTTGATTTTTGCTGAAAAATGTTGAAAAACAAGAAAAAGAAAATGATGTGACTCGTTGGTGATGTTAAGCATAGAATTTCTTGAGGTAGATCCCATTGCAAGGGTTCTCCAAGAGTTGTCCATCAGAGTCAATGAGGATGTATGCCCCTTTTCCGAGGCAATGGTGGATAACGTATGGGCCATACCACATTGATTCGAACTTTCCTTTACCCAATTTATCATTGGGTTGGTCATAGACTAGAACCATATCACCTTCACTGAAGGTGCGAGGGTGGACGTGGGAGTCATATTGGATCTTTGATCGTGTTTTTGCTGCTTCGATGGCTTGGAGGGCAGCTCGACGATCTTCTATGGTTTGCTCGAGTTGGAGGAGTCGTTCTTCTAAAGGTGAAGTGTCATGAAGGAGTTCCACTGCGAGGCGGAGAGATGGGATTTGGCACTCTATAGGTAGCACTAATTCAACGCCATGTACTAGGCAGAAAGGGGTGAAACCGGTTGCGGTTTTTGTGGATGTGCGATAAGCCCATAGGGCATAGAATAGCATGTGATGCCAGTTAGTTTTTTGATTTCCTACCATCCATTGGAGCATTGTTTTGATGATTTTGTTGACTGCTTCAACTTGGCCATTGCCTTGAGGGTAGTAGGAAGAGGAGTATTGGTGTTCGAATTTCAACATGGTTGATAATTCATCCCACACGGTGTCTTTGAAGTGTGCCCCATGATCGGAGACTAATTGTTTGGGGACACCAAACCATGTAATGACATGGTTGAAGAAGAAACGTGCTACGGTTTCAGCTTTGCAATTGAATGTGGGCATGGCTTCGGCCCACTTGGTGAAGTAATCGACTGCCATGATAATGTACTTGTGTCCATTAGCTGAAATGGGGTTGATGGTCATGAATTCAATTGCCCATTTGCAGAAGGGCCCGACTATGACTGCGGGATGTAATGGTGCGGGGGGGTATTACCTTTGGGGCAAAAAGCTGACAACTGCGGCAATGTTTGACTGCCTCTATGCAATTAACAAAGATGGAGGGCCAGAAATAGCCGGTGCGTAGAATCTTTTGGGTGGTTGCTAGGCTTGAAAGGTGACCATCACAGGCTCCAATATGACTGTCGTTGAGGATGGTCTCAGCCTCGTCACGGGTGAGGCAACGACGTAGGATGGTATCAATGCCTCGATGATACAGAACATCTCCAATCAGCAAGTAGCGAATGGCTTGATGTCGGATGCGTCGCCTATCCTCACGATTGAAGTGCACTGGGAACTTTTGCGTTCGTAAATAGAGAAGGATTTCCCCATACCATGGGTCGTCAGTAGATATGAAAAATAGGAAATCATCAAAGAGATCATCCTTGGGGGGTGATGATGCGGTTAATGGGGGAAAATCGGTCATGAGTGTGGCCAATGCGAGTGCCTTTGTGATTTTTGGAGACACAAACTCTAGGTCGAATTCTTGGAGGACGACTGCCCACTTGGCTACTCGACCTTGTAGAAGGTGGAGGCTTAAGAGGTACCGCATTGGGTTTGAATCAGCCACTACATGGGTATGGTTGACAATGATGTAGTGGCGCAATTTTTGAGCCAAGAAGACAACGGCGAGGGCTAATTTATCCTCAGGTGAATATCATAATGGGGGTCCTATTAGTTTCTGACTAATGTAGTAAATCACGTGCTCATGGCGAGCATCGTCTTCTTGGACCAAGATTCCAACAATGGAGTTTTCTGAGGCCGACACATAAAGGATGAAGTCTCGGGTGAAATCTGGTGGCGAGAGTAATGGTGCAAAAGCTAGGGCTTGTTTGAGTGCCTCGAACAATTCTTGTGCTTGCTAATCCCAAACGAAGGGGATTTTTGTGCGGAGCAGGCGGATGAATCCATAGGCTTTTGTTGCATACTCTGGCACAAAGCGGCGAAGGAATTTGGCCTTGCCTTGTAGGCTTTGTAGTTGGTGCCGAGTTCTTGGGGGAGGAAGATCAAGGATGGCTTGAACTTTGAGGGGATCAACCGTTATCCCTTTGTGGGAGACGATAAATCTGAGTAAACAGCTTGCTGGGACACAGAAAACACACTTGAGGGGGTTTAGGCAAATGTTGTACTTGCGGCAATGTAAAAAGACTTACCGCAAGTCGTCTATATGTTGTGCTTGTTTTCGTGATCAAGCGGTTAGATCGTCCAAGTAGACCAAGATGATGTGGACTAAATCGTGGAAACAATATGTCATGGCACGGTGGAAGGTGGCTCTAGCATTTTTGAGGCCAAAGGGCATGACTCGGTAGGCGAATGTGCCCCATGGGGTTGTGAATTCCATCTTGTAATGGTCTTCTTTCCATATTTGGATTTGGTTGTATCCAAAAAATCCATCCATGAAGGAGAAGGCTTCATGTCCAGCACATGCATCGACGATCTGGTCGATGAACGGGGTGGGGAAGTTGTCTTTGGGACATGCTCCATTGAGATCGTGGAAGTCTGTGCAAACGTGAATGACACCCTATTTTTTATTCACAGGGACAGGATTAGAAACCCAAGTTGTGTATGCAATGGGATAAATGAAGCCGGCTGTGCACAGCTTCTCTATCTCAGCTTTCACCGCAGCCACTTTGGATGGATGGATGGGCCGTTGCTTCTAGCGGACGGGTGCCACGTCAAGCCATGTGTCAATGTGGTGTTCCACGATGGATGGATCTAGGCTGGGCATTTCAGTGTATGACCAGGCGAAGATGTCACAGAATTCTTGGAAGAGAGCGGTATAGGCATTGACCTCTTCCAGGGAGCAAGATGCCCCCAGCATGATTTCTTCAATGATCTCAGAGTTGGTTGAGATGTCAATTTTAATGGTTGGCAAAATGTTCGCCATGTTCCCTTATTCAAAGGCATCTGGTGCTGGGATTGGGTTCTTGAACCAGTCAATCTTCCCATGGATGAAATATTTGGTCTCCACGGAAAACTGGTCGGATTGCGACACAAGCTCTTCCGAGAGGAAGAACAAGCGATGGTGCATGTCGTCCCATGGGTATTCCAGGGCGGTCAGAACTTCAAGGATCTCCTCATTGTTGTTGAAGCAACGAAGTGACTGGTCTGACGGACTGTCGTTGGAGATGGGAATGAGCTGGTCGGGGGAACTAGACATCATGTAAATGGACATGGTGTCGGACGAAGGAGGTGGTGGTGGGTGAACTTCTTCGATCAAGGTGATCTCAGACTCAAGGGAATGGTGACGGAGGTTAACAAGAGCCATTCAAAATTCGGGCAGGTCTTGGCAATGGTGGGAGTAATGTCCATACAAGCCGCAAAGGGCACAAGCATGATTTGTCCTCAGTACCTTGTTCTTGACTAGTGGCACGGTTGGGAGTTCAACCATGGGGATGTTTTCGTTCGTATCCATGGCATCCAGATGCACACAGATCACTGGGATTTCAGGGCAATTCTGAGTTGGATGGCCCTGTTGTTTGCATACGACACAAGGTGGGACTGGTCGTGGTTATGTGGTGGCTTTGGTGTTCTTTCCCCTGGCCCTTTTGGGTTTGGGTGGTGTAGGTGTGGGTGTGGTGGTTGGCTTATGCGGACTAGGTGGGGGGTGAGACTCAACCGCAATAGGTTGCACCAAAGTTAACACAACTTGGGGCATTGCTAGTTGAGCTGGTGGATCTACACTAGGATTCCCAACGTAAAGTTGGGTAGGCTTTTGGTGGCCATGACCGGCTTGCTCATGACACCAGGTGGGGGAAAGAGGAAGGGAATTGTATGGACCAGAGATGAGCCCACATAACTCCCAGCTGGTTGCATGTGGGGGTAAGGTTGTGGTTGCGGCTGCGTGTAATGTTGCTACTATGGGTGATGTTGTGGCTGCTATTGGCGTTGCAGCTGCGGACGATGTTTTGATTGTGGTTGGGCCTGTGGCTACAGTTGTTGTTTGGGTGCAGCGGTGCTTGATGAGACCATGCACAAGTCCGCAGTTTGCTTTTGTGTCGGTGGTGGTGACACCAATCGGAAAGGAGCCATCATGGTGGGATCAGTAAACAACCCACAGCCCACATTCAACAGTGGGGAAGCTGGTGTGTTTTCAACCACAGTGTTGGTTGCAGGGATGACGTTAGCATGTGCGGTCACCCCTTGCGGCTCGGTGGTGGTGATGGTAGGGATAATGTTGGCAGGCGTTGTTAACCCTTGCAGATCATGGTAGGTGAGTTGGTAAATCGTCACAATATTCCCTTCATGGGGGAACATCATGAGGCAGAAGATAGTTGACGCGACGGCTCGCATGGTGTACATGTAACTTCTTCCAAGGAGAAGGTTGTAATCCAGTTGAGCCTTGATGACTTTAATGTCGATCATGACTGTCTTCCCAGCTAATGTGATGGGGACATGGGGGAGGATTCCTTGGGCTTTAGTGGGGTGTCCATCATAATCCTGTAGAGTCGTGGAGGATGGTTGCAAAATCGGTGATCCAAGCTTCTGCCAAACCAAGGTAGACATGACGCACATGGATGCCCCCTCATCCACTATGCATCGGTGCACAACCAAATTCTGGATGGATACCGGGATTCAGAAGGCAATAGTGGAGGGCATGCACGACTCTCCGTTCTCTGTATCAAATGTGATTAGCTTGGAATCGGAGGGGTCTACTACTCCTAGAGTGGCTAGTAAGGATTTCCGCTACGTTGGGCACATTTTAAGTACCTCAAGAGCGGACATGGCGGTTAGCGTTTGGGCCAAATCATCCACAATGTTATAGATGACTGCAACTCTAGCTGTGGCATTATTGGCAATTCTAAGTGTGGTGGGGTGCAGGAACGGGGGTAACTAGAGAGGTAGGTTGGTTTTCTTAGACAAGGATGCTGCTGATGAGTCGGCAGGTTCGGTGGGGGTACCGTACTGATTTCGTCTAGTCTGTAAGTTGACCTCTTCAGTGGTCATGGTCATCATGTGATGAACACCTGTTTTGGCCATGGGCAGTGCCCCCAAAGAATTGGGATTGGCCTAGGGAGGGGGAGCGGTTGCCACCAATCCTTGTACTGGTAGTGGGTTTTGAAGCACCATGGGAGGAGGTCCTTGTGGTGCCTAGTTGGGTTGGGATTGAATGGGGGCATTGGCGGCCTATTGGGCCTTATTTTGAATGGCCTAATTAGCGCGAGCCATGAGGGGACACTCAAATGTGTAATACCCATAGACATCACACAGTGTACAAGGTTGGTTCATGCGCAACGAAGCGTTGTGTCTTGGTGCATTCTGTCATGGGGGGTTTTGGGCTGCTCGGTTGGCCGCGACATTACTAGGAGGGTTTGGTTGCTGACCGGCTCCCTGCGGTTGGTTATTGCCTTGGTTTGTGGAGCCAGTTGTTTCTAGCTTGCCCTTGTTGATTATTGGGGGCAGGATGGTTGGGATTGTTTTGTTGTGCGAACACTTGTCCCAATGGAGCGGGTGGAGCGAGGGCGGGGGCTTGAACTTGTTGCAATGGTTGTGCATAGTATATTTGTGGGGGTGGTGGTGCCATGAATGTGGGAATTTTCCCCACATATTGTTGTGTTCGCCAAGCCATCGCCTGAGCCTGCTGCAATGGCACAGGTTGTGCATAAGAGGTTGTTGCTCCAGACTAAGACATTCTAGCATCGTCCGGAGCTTAGTTTTGGTAAGCAACATTAGCAGTGTTGCTTGGTTGCAGTGCCATGGCAGGTGGTGTCAGTCGAGGCTATGGTTGTTGGGAGACTGACCCTATGATGACATACGCTGCATGGGATTCCCCCAGTGCGTCGCGGTAAGAGGTACTTAGACGGGGAGCATCTGGAATGACAGTGTACAAGTATCCAGACTGGGCATAAATGAGATCAAATTGTTGGGCCTTCAGTATGGCCTCTTCTTCAGATTGGGGACGTTCGGATGCGACGTCCTTTGAGATGGGTGGGATCAAAGTCTTGAGGAACCAATCCAAGAATATCCTGTCGTCAAGTTGGATCTTGCACAAGCTGCAGTGCCACCACCACTCGTGGATGTGATCGGTGATGTGAGTGGCGGTGTTTTGGCGACAGGATAGCAGGATCTCCACCCCCTCGTCATATCTGATGGGGATTTGGAAATACTGTAGGAACATGAAGGCTAGGGAGTTGAAGTTGGGGTACTTGGCTTGTGGTAGCTCAATGCACCATTTGGCCATGGCACCTGTGAGGGTGCGTTGGAATAGCCTCAATCTGATGGAGTCTTCTACAATGCTATTGGATGAGCACCATAGATGGAATGTCATTATATGATTTTGGGGACATTCCCCGACTTTGCCTTCAAACTTTGGGATGTATGGTGGAAGCTTTGTTGGCATAGGTGGCTAGAAATCTTGGTGGCGAATGGGATCATTCGTTAATCTAGCCAAGTCAGGAAAGTTCAAATGAGCCATGAAGGGCAGATTTGACCCCAAGTTGATGTGGGATGGGGTTTGCAGGTGCATAGCGCATCTGCACAGCTGGGGGTGCTTGTGGTGGCACCATGGCGGATGGGCCATTGCCCCCAAGTGCTGTTGGTGGGATGGTGTGGGTAGCGGGGGCATTGCCCCCATGCATGGCGGTAGGGGCAATGTGGGTGGTCGGTGCACTACCCCCCTGTGTGGCAGGGGGACAATGTGTGTTGAGGGGCCATTGCCCCCGTGTGTTACCACTGGGCCAGCTTGGCTGGTCACTATTGGTGGTGGCAATTGGCTAATGACAGACTGCATGACTGTGCTTGGACTGCTTGCCACATTGTGGGTGACAAGTTGTGATGTGGACATGGGTCCACTTGCTAAGTTTAGGATGGAAAATGGGTCCGGGTTTGCAGTAGCCATGGGGCTAGATGGTGCGATGTGGAGGTCTGGTTCAGATTGATATGGGTCTGAATCAGAATCAGAGGCCATGTGGCCCTCTGACGGTGTGGGAGATCGCTGAGAATGTCTACGACAGTGCCGACTGAGTGTTCCAAATGGTGGTGGTTCACCTCTTAGGCGTGAGGAGGATCGTGGAGGATCAATTGTGTTTGCTTTGGTGTATGAAACTGGTGGGTATGAAATTTGGACCCTGGTTTCAATGGCTTCCTACTAGCTAAAGGTGGTCTCTAGGCCACCAAGATTGCTAGAAGACAGCGCTTGGCTTGTTCCTCACAGGTGATTCTACTCAATCGGAAGGGGTCGTTGCCCGTTTTGCTTGGCAATTCCTTTCAATGGCCAGCTACTTTGGGGTTCCTATGGTACTCCTCACAATGTGTTTCAGGGTAAAGCTCAAGTACTTCCCACAATTGAAGTAGTTAGGGACTTATGTCCTCAAAGACTTCAAAATTGATTGAACTTAGTGTAAATTTGGTAAATTTTAAGGCTTACTCAGCGTCATGAACTGAGTTGGATTAATTATTTGGTATGGTGTGTTGGTTTGCTTGTTTGTTTTGGAATTTGGTTTGCAATATGGTTTATGAATTCATGGTAGAGTTTACATCATGGTTTTGTATGCAAACATAAACAAAAATTTGTAAGCAAATATGGTGATTAACCCTAAATTGTTGGCCTAACTAAATATCTACCTCTCAGTGGTATTCTTCTTCAACCAAGAGAAGGTGTTGGGATCTTAACACAATGGAACTAAGCCCATCCGTAGATCCTCAGGTCACCTCCCAAGTGCTAGGTTGGTCAACAGGGAGGACCCTTAGCACTGTGAGAATCCCTCCTTCTCTACCCCCTCTACCTTCCAAGTCCCCTGGTTTTAGTGGTTTAGGAAAAATACCATGGAGTGCCTAGATCTATACGAGCTTTCCCTTCGTCGTATCCCAGAATACCCTGGAGGGTGATGACTGGGTAGAGGAGGAAGGGGGCTGTAAGGTGGTTAATTTTAGGTTACTTTTAGTTAGGCTGGTTCATTTTATTAAACCTTAATGACTGATTTAGCATATACACTTTGTTCATGGATTTATTTGCAGAAAATGAAAACTAGAATTAAAAGAGACCTGCAATGGAGGACAGAGGCAGCTAGGCCGCACTAATAGTCCTCTGAAACTGAAAATTGCTGCTAATTAAACTCAAAAACAACTTCTCTGTCATAGGCCGCACATTTCTGACCAAATCCCGTGAGGGGGCCGTCAGATTTTTCCAGAAATGAGCGAGGGGGTCGCACAAAATGCCAAAACAGCTGCAACTTGAGCTCCTGGGCTGAAGTCGCGCCTGTCTGAGGATTAAGTGCACCCTGGGTGTGCCTGTCTGGGGATTAAGTGCGCCTTGTCTCACCTTTTCCCCCGATAAGAGCGACCTGCTCCGGAAAGGGGTGTTTTGGTGAAGCAGGGTCAGATCTAGCCGACAGTAACTGGTACTGGGGTCAGTTTGACTCGACTCGGCCTAGCAGAGGATTTTCCACTGACAAAAACAAGAAATAAAGTAGATTTAAACAAATCTAAACTAAGATTTCTTAAAACTAGGGTAAAAACTGAAAAACTTGAAAAATTGAAATTTTTTGCCTAGGGATCCTATGGGATCGACCCATGGGAGTCGCCAAAGCTGTAGTGAGAATTTATCCTCACTACAGGGGTAAGAATGGCTCCCTTATGTCTATAGGGTACAAGGGTAGGTTCCTACCCTTAGAAAAAAGTAAAAACGGAATGGAAATATTGCATAAACATAGCTGTGAATTAGCTATGAATTGAAACTAAGCTAATCTAAGCAAGACTAAGTAAATGGCAGCTACTGTAAACTAAATCTACGAGCAAATAACAGAAAGAAAGATGGAGATGCATCCCTTGTAAACCCCTCTACACACAGTGGGTTAGGGTTCTGCCTCCAAAACCTGCAAAACCAATCTAAGCTACTAAACCTACAAACAATGTCAATGAAAACCTGCAAATAGAGATTAGGGTTAGAAAGTAAAAACAAATAAAACAAGCACAAACAGAGATTATACCTCACTTAGGTGGAATTGGGCCACCATGCCCTAGCTCATGGGAGCACCTCTCTCTTGGTTGGGAAGCAATGGCTTGGAGAAATGGAGATGGAGGAGAGGGAGAGTGGGTGGTTTGAGAGCAAGAGGTCTCAAAGCATCCATGGGCAGCATAACAATAAGCAAGTGAGGAATGTTTTGAGAGTGACCCCCCACCCTCCTTATATAGTTTTTCCAAGGGGTTTTAGGGTTTTAAGCCCTTGGTCAAGGATTTAGCCCCTTTTTGAGGGCTTTAGCTCCTGGGGGTCTATTTTGGGCTCTTTTTTGGGGTTTTTAGCCCTTTTATTCATCCTTGGGCTCTTTTGGAGCCATGGGGATCAAATGGAAGGTCATGGAAGGTCTTATGGAGTGAAATGAGTGTTGTGGGATGGTGTCCTTGGGTGGTGTAGGCCATTGAGAGCTGTGTGGGGGATTTTTGGGTTAACAGGCCTTACGTTGTCAAGCATGTATTAGAGAAAGGTACCTATGAGTTAGTTGATTATGAAGGGACAGCCTTAGTAGAGCCTAGAAATGGGCTCTATATTAAGAAGTAATATGCATGATTTTTAGCCGAGGCTGACTTGTTGTTTATTATTGTACATTTTCATAGCGTAGTTTTGGTATACTTGTGGTGATTGATTTTGTTGACTAGATTTTGTTTGTTGTGACTGATGTCGATAGAGTCTTCGGTTTATGTAGGATTCGCTGATGATGCTAGCCGCCACACTCAAAACTCAGCTTCGGCTGCTTGGGTGATTTATACTCCTACGGGTCAAGTGTTGTCTTCAAGAGGGGTTTGTCTACAACCTTCATCAAATAATGTTGCAGAGTATAGTACCGTTATCAAGTTATTGTGTGATTCCATTTCACATGGTGTTCACTCTCTTGAGGTGCATCTTGATTCGCAGTTAGTGGTTTCATAGCTTAATGGCTTGTATCATGTTAGGGATCCAACTTTGTTACAAAGGTTATTTCGTGTCAAGTTGCTTGAACGGCAATTTGAGAACATAACATACATCCATATTACAAGAAATTTTAATCAAATTGTTGATTCATATGCTAACTATGTGTTAGATTGGCATTTGTTTCACAGACCATAAGCATTCAAAAACACATTTACACATGTAAATAAAATAATAATCGATCATCATAAGTATTTTTCATTAAAATATATGTCCAAAAATGTGGTGCAATAATACATAAGTGTCATATACAAAAATGGGGCTTCCAAGCCACCAAAATATACTACACGATCATACAAAAAATATACACCCGAAGATTCTAAGCCTGTGGGGGAGGAGGGTACTAGTCATGGTAGCACATTACAGCTCTATCTAGCTGGCGAAATAAACGAACCCATGCCCGTGGTACTCCAACCACCTGGCGCTATATGGCCTCAGGAAAGTCCTTGACTTGCGCCATGGGAACACTATGTGTCAAATGAACGATGTTCGTGTGAATGCTTTATTAATTTGTCACAGTGTTCTAGGAACTGAAAACACGGTCTCACAAAGAATACAGACAAATATGCATAAAATTGTGAAATGGTGTTGCAATGGAAGTAGCAGTTCTGTATAATCAAATGAATAATGAATAATACAATACAATGATCATGCAAGATGCATGAATGCCAAGACAATTTGAATTCCCAAGGAGGTCATTCAAATTGAATTAATGGGTGTAGCTTAACTGTCTATAAACCAAAGTAAACACACTAGTTAACCAACTGATCAAGTCCCGATTGACTCAACTGAGTCCTAACTAAAGTCGGAGTGCAATGAATGACTGAGTCTAACTGAAAGTAGCTCAGACACATGTCACTACATGCCAACCAACAAGTGGTAACGCATCAATAACTCCAATGAACCCCAATTAGGTTAACTAAAGTCAAACTGGACATCAGAGGTGGTTGGAGGTGCCCCTGTTGACTCCAGTTCATTAAATATTAATAAAATAATTAATATAATGAATGGGGGCACCTTTACCACTCACCTTAACTTATTGTAACCATTAGTTATCAATTAGGTGCATTTATGACACTTAGATCACCCTCAGAGTGCTCCAGTTAGCCTCCCCGAATGAAGGAGAAGGATTAGTTGGCCTCCTTGACTGAAGGTAGGCGTGGGTGTGCTCATGCTGATGTCATATAGTGCTCCTATGATGCCAATTAAGTCAATAAAACTTAAGATAATGGTTTAACAAGGCAAAATTGACCAAATTAAGTGTGCATGCTGGGTAAATGTCTCCAACACCCCCCCTTAATCTATACTCAAAGGAGTAGAAACATAAAGTGCATGAAATGCTAGGGCCCCGGAAACAAAGGCCATAGGTCACCTTGAACAATAATGTAACTAAAAACAATGCTCAAAATAAATCTAAGTGAGGAAAAGAGGGAAAACCTAGTGGGGAAAAACCCCCCCTCAAGTTGAACACTGAAAGTAGTCTGATCACCCTAATGAACTCACCCCCAACAGTGAACGGAGGTAAGTGAACTTCTTTTCTGAAAATATCTTGGTGAAGATGTATGCAATCTGCTCATCAGTCGGGCAGTATTGCAGAATGATGGTCCTGTCATGCACCAACTCTATGATGTAGTGCATGTGTATCACTACATGCTTGGTCCTCTGCCCGGATCTATGGATATATTAATATCACTTTGATTGTCACAAAAGACGATAGTGGACAAAGTAATACCAAGATCAAACTCTGAAAGAATGCCTTGCAACCAAACAGCTTGGATGCAAGCATTCACCGCTCCTCGGTACTCGGCCTCTACTGAAGACAATGCTATGGCGGCCTGATTTTTGCTAGACCAGAAAATGGGGCCACCACCAAACATGAATACATATCTGAAAGTAGACTTTCTATCAATAGAATCACCCACCCAATCGAAATCTGTGTAACTAACCAGCTCTAGCTTGGATTCTGCATCATAGTGAATGTCGTAGGTCCTGGTTCCCTGAATATACTAGAGGGTCCTCTTAGCTTCCTTCCAATGAATATCATGAGGCTACTGCATGTATCTTGACACAACATTCATAGCATAATAGATATCAGGCTGAGAATGATTCAAGTAGATCAAGCTACCTATCAGCTGTCGATAAATAGTGCAGTCCATGGGAGGTGTGCTTTTTCCTTCTTCAAGGCTAATCCCTTAAAGGAAAGGGAATGGAGCAGCCTTACATTCAGCCATGTTAAACTTGACTAAAAATTCTGATATGTATTTAGAATGACTGACCATTATCTCATCAAAATTTTGCTCAATTTCGAGCCCCAGAAATTGCTTCAAGAGCCCCAAATCGCTCATTTCAAATGCATTGTGGAGAGCAGTTTTGATGACTGAAATAGAAGTAACTATGCTACCTGTAATCAGTAAGTCATCAAAATATAAAACAATAATAATCAAATTACCATCATAATACTGTATATACACATTTGGATCTGATTTACACCTTTGGAAGTTTTGCAAGAGAAGGAATGCATCCATCTTGGAATACCACTCTCTTGGGGCCTGTTTTAACCCGTATAGTGACTTCTTTAGCTTGAAAACCAAAGATGGATTAGAAATGTAGCCCTTATGCTAATTCATGTATATCTCCTCATGAAGATCTCCATGCAGAAAGGAAGACTTAACATCCATATGATGCACTTCCCATTGCTTAGATGCAGAAATTGCCAAAACTAGGCGGATGGAGTCCATTTTTGCAACCAGTGCAAAAGTATCATGGTAGTCCACACCTTGGACCTAGGAGAAACCTTTTGCCACCTAAATTGCCTTATATTTGTAGGTGCTTCCATCTATAGCAACCTTAGTTTGAAACACCCACTTGCATTGAACCAATTTCCTCCCCGGAGGAAGAGAAACTAGCTCCCAAGTAGTGTTTTTCTGAAGAGAATTCATCTCTTCATCCACGGAAACTTGCCATCTCGGATCCTTCCAAGCATGGTAGTAAGAAATAGGGTCTGAACTTATAATAAAATAACAATATTTGGACAGAAAATAATTAGGACAAGAGAGCGCAATACCTGCTCTTTGGAAATCAGACCTGGTTCTCCTTGGATCATTCGGATTTCCAATTTTATCTCCTGCGGAGGAGAGTGTCTGTTGGGCCCAAGTTGGGAGATGATTTTGTACTTCAGGTTATGATTCAGCATCTGATTTTTCCTCTACACTAATATCAAAAATCAAAGGATCCAAATCAAGGTCATCGCGCCTAATTACATCATCCAAATATTTAGTAGAATAGGAAGGAAATTCAACAATTTTTTCCTTCACTAGTTCTACCTCCTAAAGAGGCTCATCAAACTTGACACTCCTTTCAATGATGATCTGTTTTGTTTTGATATCCAGAAGCTTGAAACCTTTAGATTCATCAGGATATATGATAAACAAACATGCGATTATTTTTGGTTGCAAATCCCTCCTTTTATCAAGAGGAATTTGGGCCCATGCAATGGACCCAAACACCCTCAGATTCGACACATTCGGCTTGTGTCCAAAATATGCTTCGAAAGGGGTATTCCCTTTAACAGATGAGTGTGGCACTCTGTTTTGAATATATGTTGCAGCATACATGGCTTCCACCAACAAATTTGCAGCCAACTTCTTTGATTCCAACATACAAGTGGGCATCTCCTTGAGAGACCGATTCTTCCTCTCCACTACACCGTTCTGCTGGGGAGTGTAGGGGACTTAATGCTGGATCTGAATACCACTTTGGGAACATATATGCAGTAATTAATTACTGACATACTCCTCACCATTATGAAATCTCAAAATCTTGATCTTTTTTCCAGATGCATTCTCAATCAAGGCCTTCAATTTAGTGAATTTTTCCAAGACTTCAGACTTCTTTTTGATAAAAAAGACCCATGTGTATCTCGAAAAGTCATCAATGAAAGTCAAAACATACCTTGATCCATTCATGGATGTGATAGGCATGGGACCATTGATATCAAAATGTATCAGTCCCAATATGCATGATGATCGGCTTGCCTTCCCCTGATCGAACTTATGCTCAGGGTGCTTTCCAACAACACAACCCTTGCAAATTCCAATGGTAGCTTTGATGACCAGTAGGCCTTCAACCAAAGAATTCTTCTGTAATTGCTGCAAGTATTTGAAGTTCAGGTGGCTGAACCTCTCATGCCACAATCTACTAACTTCATTTCCATGAGTCAGCAATGCGGTGGGCTTTGCATCTGCCAAAAAAATGGGAGAACTCATAGGCTTTTGCATGATGGTTTGCAAGGCCTTTTGCTACAAGTTTATTGGATGCAAGTTCTATGATCTCTAGATCATCCAAGCTGAAGGAGACTCTCTTGGGCACTCCCGTATGTGTCATTTGATAAACACTTAGGAGGTTTGATGCAAGATATGGTACATACAGAACATTGGAAAAATAACCATGCTCAAGATCTACAGTACCTTGTCCTTCGGATATGATTGTAGAGTCATCTCCCATGTGGATGGGAATGGATTTGCCATTCTCCAAAGATGAGAAGGATTCTCTTTCATCCATCATGTGGTTTGAAGCTCCAGAATCTATCAAGAGTTCTTTGGACTTCAAAGTGCTTGCCATGAGGGCATGACATTTTTCATGCTGTGGTTCCCGATCTTGCTGATCTCTCCTCCGAAAGCTTTCTGGAATATTGATGTGATTTCTCTCAAGGAGAGAAGTAGCTTCATCAAGTTTCTTTTTCATGCAGGCATGTTTAGGGTGGAAGCCCTTCCCGCAGTATGAACACTTGACTTTTTCCTTTCCATGATGCCCTTTTCCTTTGTTCTTCTTTGAGCCAGAAGGCTCTTCATGCTATTGGTTTTCAACTTTAGGCTTAGGAGATTCGAATTTGGTTTTTGGGTTCTTCTGCTGCTTTCCTTTACCCTTTATATCTTTGGGCCCCGAGACATGGAGGGCTTAATCACGGGAGGATCTAATGATCCCCATATGGACAAGCTTATCATGTTCACTTGTTAGGGACTCAATAAAGGCATTGAGAGAAGGCATCTTCCATCCAGGGGTTGTGAGCTTCCCCACACGGAATTTAGAGACAAAAATCGAATAATCAGCTCCAAGTTTGGAGAGTATGGAGAGGATGAGTTGATCACCCTCCTTCTCCACCTTACACTGCTTCAACAGTAAGACAATGTGCTTGAACTTTGTAAAAAAATCATTTAAGGTCTCGAAATTAGAAGGCTGGAGAGACATCAATTCATTTTCAAGCTGGTATACTCTCAAATCATCCTGTTTTCCATACAGGGTTTTCAATTTGTCCCAAATTTCCTTTAGAGTCTTCAATCCTAAGAGATGGAAAAGAAGATATCGGAAAACATAGAGCCACAAGAATACGAATGCTTCATCTTTCTTGTTCAATAATATAGCTTTTTCTATCATAGAAGAAGACTCTTATTCAATGTCCATAGTGACCCTATAGAGTCCTCTGGCATGTAACTGCATCTCCATGTCTCCTTTCCATGAATGGAAATTGAACGGAGTCAAGAGTTCTACAAAAGAAGCCATTTCAAATTGCTGGAGAGAATGCTTTCACCTGTTAAAACCTACAAATCACAACAGAAGGGGCACCGTAAGGTCGAACAACCTGCACATTTTAGGCTTTCATCACACCCAGCATAGTTGATCAATCAAGCTTGACCAACAATTCCTTAAATTAGGGTATTAAGTGGTAATCCTTGGCTTCTGGTGCAGTACTGAATTTTTTAGCTTTTGCTCAATTTTTCATGCAAGATCTGTCAAAAACCTTATTTTTGAAAGATATGAGCTTCATCCCACCGTGAGCTCTGATACCATATTAATTTGTCACAGTGGTCTAGGAACTGAAAACACAATCTCACAAAGAATACACACAAATATGCATAAAATTGGCAAAATGGTGCTGCAATGGAAGTAGAAGCTTTGTATAATCAAATGAATAATGAATAATACAATACAATGATGATGCAAGATGCATGAATTCCAAGACAATTCGAATTCCCAAGGAGGTCATTCGAATTGAATGAATGGGTGTAGATTAACTAACTATAAGCCACAGTAAACACACTAGTTAACCAATTGATCAAGTCCTGATTTACTCAACTGAGTCCTAACTGAAGTCGGAGTGCAATGAATGACTGAGTCTAACTGAAAGTAGCTCATACACATGTCACTGCATGCCAACCAACAAGTGGTGGCACATCAATAACTCCAATGAACCCCGATGAGGTTAAGTGAAGTCAAACTGGCCATCAGAGGTGGTTGGAGGAGCCCCTGTTGACTCCAGTTCATTAAATATTAATAAAATAATTAATATAATGAATGGAGGCGCCTTTACCACTCACCTTAACTGATTGTAACCATCAGTTATCAATTAGGTGCATTTATGACACTCATATCACCCCCAAAGTGTGGATCAACCGAATCCAGTTGTCCGTTGGTCGATCCGACTATCATTTTAATAATGAATATGAATAACAATAATATATTGGATGATTATAATAATGACAAAGGAGGTTCTCCTTTATAGGCTTGAGTGTGAAGGGTTACACCCTTTCATATAATTAACTAATCTATTTAATAATTTATTTTATATTCGTTACATTGCCACTCCCTTTAAGGAATCTTTGTCCTCAAAGCTTAAGTATTTTCCTAGTGTCATTCTTCATTCTGACTCGATGTCGGTATTAAAATCGGATGAGGTCTCTTGTGCAGAGACTTGCACTTCCTTTCCATTGATGATTTTGCACTGTATTGTCTCATTTTTCCTACATTTATGACCAGAGGTCCAATCATCACCGCATCGACGACATATGTTTTTCTTCTTTTTCTTTTTATTATCAGAGTAACCGTTAGATGACTTTGATCTATTTTCCATTTTGTAGGCGTACGATTGAGGTTTGTGGCATTGATGGCCGGGAGACCAAGTATCTGCACAGTACCTACATTGTATCTCTTTTTCTTATCGATAATGGCTATCGCCTTTTGTTTTTATTCCTTCCAATTTGCATTCTGCAGCTTTTGCTTTACGTCTTGCTACTTATACGTTGGGTATGTCATGTAACTTTAACTCTTTTTGGAGGTGTGGTTTAAGACCTCCTAAATAGGTTTCAAGTCTTTGCTTGTCAGACAACCCAAATAATCGTGTCGATAAGGATACCCATTGATGTGTGAATTCCTCAACGTTTCCGACTTGTTGTAGTCTGGTAAGTTTACTGAAAAATTCATCTTCTTTGATTCCTTGAAACCTATTAAAAAAATCATTTTTGAAAAATTTCCAGGTGTAGGTAAAATTATCTCTCTTCCACCATAAGTAACAATTATAGGCGTACCCTTCCATATGCATTGACGCATATTTCACCTTCTTCTCGTTAGGTTGATTATTGTAAATGGCGAAGTATTCTTCTACTTTGTTTAGCCAAGCAACACATTGGTCTTCACTCCCATTGTATTTCGACAACTCTATTTTTGCCTTAGGTGGGTGCACTTTGTAAGAACGACGTTGATTTCCTTTTTCCTTATGCTTTGATGGTGGCTCGGAACTACTGGACGATGAAAGTGACATATCTGAATTGCTTCATTGTTGGCGGTGATTTTTTGTTTTTCTTTTCTCTACAATTTTACTTATAGCATCTATTTTGTTGTTTAATCGTGCCTCCATATCTGGCAGTACTTGTGTTTCTATCTTTTGCTTAAGCGTCACATTGTTAATCTTTATTTATTTTTGCAATTCTTCTTGATTCTTTGCGAGTGTTTCCTGGGTGGCAACATGAAATGAGGCATCTAGCATGTGTGGACCGCTGACTTGGCCCGGACTGGGTATGAGCCTTTGTAACATCTCGATAAATGTATTATGGTTTTGTGTCATGGTGCTCATGTTCTGTGTTAACGTGTTTATGTTTTGCATTATGGTACTCATTTTGTCATCCACGTCTTTTTGTTTTTCGTTCAGGATGTCAAGTTTGTCGTCGAGCCTTCTTTCTAGTACCAAAACAAGATCGTTTTTTAGTAATGTATTGTTATTTTGCATCTTTTCCTTCAAGCCTTCTTGGTTAGCGACAATGGACTTTATGTCCTTCACCATTTTTTCGATCTTCTCTTTCAGTTCCTCCATGGTCTTGGACCCTGTATATGGAGGTGTGTATTTCGGCGCTATTTTGGCTTTTGAGGTGAATTGAATAATAATATATTAATTAATTAATTAATTAATATTATTATTATTATATTTTTCATAAACTATATTTTGTATATAGTTTTTTATTTTTATTTTTTTTAAACAAATATTATAATAAAAGAAATATAATATTTGATTTGTTTTTAAATATATTGTTAAAATATATTATATTACAAAATATTTGAAATAATATTATATTATATTATATTATATATATATATATATTGTAGGTTTAGGTTAGCGTGGAGGTTGGAAGTGCAGATGGGCCATGGAAGAGTGGAGGAGGGCGTCGAGCAGGCACGCAGAGAGTGGCATGGAGCAGGGACCTGAGAGGAGACCGAGTGGGAGGTTGCAGAGGGGAGTAGTAGCACAGATGAGGCAGTGCAGAGATGGAGCATGGACGGGGCGATGGCTGCATGATGGAGGTGAGGTAGGTGGAAGGCAGAGGGAGCGTGGAGGCAGGTAGGTGGAGGATGGCAATGGCGAGGAGGTCGAAAGGCAGCAACGCGACTAGTGTGGAGGGAGTGGAGTGCATGAGGGGTAGGTGGGAGGGGCAGGAGCTATGTGTGAATACTGCAAGAGCTGGGCGGCCAGGTAGAGGAGCAATAGATGGGGGCTAAGGAGGGGGGTCATGTGGCAGAGAGGACCCAGGTGGGTGTGAAGCCGGACGTGCTAGATGTAGGACGACGACGATGAGGGAAGAATGGCTGGGAAATGGCGATTGGGCTATGGAGATGAGCTGAGTGGTGATGAGGAGGAATGGCGTGCAACAAAAGAGTGAAGAGCAAAGAAGAGTGAGGACGCTGAGCAGAAGGGAGTTGGCTTTTTTTTTCGCAGCGCTTGGGATGAAGTGTGAGCAGCGAAAGAAATTAAGGATTAAGGATTGATGAGCCGAGTTCGAGATCATCCCCAAAAATTGTCTTTTGATACATATACGCGACTTTTAAAGAAATACCCATGTGTATACGCAGCTTTTGACCTCAAAACCACGTACATCGGGATGTGTGCAAACTGACAAATATTTTTGGAGTTTTCCTCATTTGAGTCTGAATAACTTGACTCTTGGCCTTCCAAATAACTTGAGGATACTCAAATTTGAACCTCCATTACCTCTTTGGATTTCTATATAAGGGACCCCTTGGATACATTGAAGGAAGAGAAATTGAAGAGCAAGTAAACTATAGTCCATTATTTCCTTGGATTTTCTTATACTTGAGTCTGCATCCCATTGTCCCTTGGAGCACATAGTGTTCTTCCCAATATAACCTTTGCTTTGTGAGCTTGCTATTGAGAGATGGATGATTGAAGTGGTGGAGGCCTAGGTGCAAGACTCGGTTTCTCTGGTTCACAGAAGTGCCGACAAAGTTTGTTACTATTGTATCTCTGATTTATTAATAGAAATGTATTTTCCTATCCAATTCATGTGCATTTTAAATATGAATATTGAATCCATGGATGTATTTAATTTCTTATACATGGTTGATTATATATTCTAGGATATATCTAACACATCTATATATATCATGCTTGCTTTGTTTGTTATTGTTGAGAGCAAATTGTAATTGCAATTGCATTAGAAAATCTCAATGGGGATCTACTTCAACTGTCCAGAATAAGATACGATTTGATATCCCTTAGTGTTAGATTTGATTACTATTATTGCATATTGGGAAATATTGATTTCTGGTGTCATACTATCTGTTGTGGTACCCCCAAGCCATAGGAAGTTTCACTCTGTAACATAGGGCTTATTTGAGAAACCCTAGATCAGCCAGCTACAAAACTAGGTCAAACACCTCAATCGGTAAGATCTAAATCTTTGCTATTTCCATTTGAGGTTCATATTTTAAAATGACCAATCACACCCAACTTGATGACAAGCTTGGTGAAGCTGAAAAATTCCGATTATGGAATTACAGGACCTCCCTGATCCTTAAAGTAAATGACTTGGATCAGTATTTCAGTAAGGGAGCTCTAAGAGCTAGAGGGAGATGAGGCTAAGTTTAGATCCAAGAGAATCATTGCAAATTCCATTAAAGATAATCTCATCCCTCATTTGTCTTACTTGAATACACCAAAAGGAAGTGTTCAATGCTATGACAAAGCAATCAAAGAAGAATAAGAGATTGTTATAATCACCTTGAATGGCCTCCTAAAATCATGGGATTCATTCATTTGAGGAATTTGTGCTAGAAGGAAGCTGATTACCTTCAACAGACTCTGGGAAGAGTGCACATAAGAAGATGCTTGACTCATAATAAGAGAAAATACAATGGAAGCAACGAAATATCAAGCTCACACGATTCAAAGAAGATCCCTCAAGTGATGACGAATATGAAGGACTCAATCCTTGAAGAACCTATTACCCATCTTAGCATTTGGATAAGAAATGATGATGTCATGAATGAAGAAGATGACGAAGTTGAAGGCTTAAGAAGGAGTCTACCCATGAATCAAATAAAGATAAAGTATTCAATTTTCATTTCATGATATTGTTTGGTTATACATTTGTTTATATTCAGTTGATGGTTGAGTATTTTGTATTTATACTACTAAATTGCACATAACGGGTAAGAAGTCAATGATGGTGTACAACATTCCATTACTAATTATCTATATTGAAACCTCTTTGTTGGAATATTAGGAGTAATGTTGGTCACTCTATATTCTAGTTAGTTACAACTAACATGCAGAATGCTCAATATAAATTGTCAACCCAGGGAAGTCTTTTTATTTCAAAGATAATTCACATTGTCTGTGCATAAACACTAAGTATTTGATTAATTGAATGAAAGATTAACTGTCCTACTTATCTACTCAGTGAAACTCCTCTCATGATTAAACTGATCTAAATTACCTACTTAAGAATTTCAGAATTGTGATTACCTTCCTACAACTTCAATCCAGCAACTAATGATTCTAGAAATAGATAACTAGACTACTTTTTCAAGGAGTTAAATCCTAACATTACCAGACTATATACATATCACTCTTCACTAGTTTAATTCCACTGATCTAAGAATCAGAAATAACATGAATTGAATCAAACAACTCTCAGCTATAATCTGACTGAATTATCAAACCTGAAAAAGACAAGAAATTAAATAAACTAGAGATGATCTTGACTGTTATAGCTAACACACACTTGCATAATGGAAACTAACCTACAAAGTTGACTGTCACACCACACTATTGTAGCTTAAGAGAAATGCAGATATTGATTATCAAAGAAAGCACAACAATCAACCATTACTGTTGCAGCTACTGAAAGGAATGCATCTACTGTAATTTCCACACCACACAATAGAATAATCAAATAATCTAATTAACTCAGCGATCTCTGTGGGAAGGCAGGCCCAGCCTTCGAACAAAGACGTTGGAACTAAAATAGATTAAAATGCAGAAGTCTAAATAATCCTGCTTCTTATATTAGAATGGTAAAATGAAAGTACAGTTCTCTGTCACAGCTTACACAGTATAATCCAATATCAACCAACCCTTGGCTTAGGATGTTTCCCCATATTTATACGTGATCAGTCATAACCTTCGCCCACTAATATCAAGTATCCATGAAGATCTATGATATTCAGGCTGCCCTATTACAACAAGTTGTATAGCTGTGAGTGGAATTGAATGCGAGCAGAGAATATAGGGAATCATGTTGCGTGAGCCATTAGTGAATGAATGGAATCAATTTAAGGAATACCATGTTTGTTGCAGCTAACCCTTAAGCAATGGTGTGTTGTCGCAGTTGCATTTGTTCCACCTAAGCATGTTGCATAGATACATGGAATGACGACCTCACTTTGTTTCCAGCGTGTGGGGCTGCAACTAGAAAGTGACAGCTAGTGTTGAAAGCTCATCTTCACTTCACCACTCGGGCTTCTACACCTGTACTTCTCAAAGCTTGAACTATCTTTATGAAATCATGATGTATTAGTAAAGTTCAAGAGACAGAGTTCTGATCATATCAATAATAGGCATTAATAAGATAAAACAATAATTAATCATAACCTATAAATAATAAAGGCTCAATTTGAGGAAAGAGCGTCTGTATGGTGCATAGCATGGGGTAGGAGAAGGAAAAAAGGGTATAATAGGTGTGGTAAAAAAGGGGCATGTCAGGAGCCAAAATCTCCCCCCAACTATCCTGTTGCATTTCCTCGTGCAACAACCTCCACTTAGTCTGAATCTGATGCTGGAACTATACCTCGTTCATGAAGGGATGAAAAATTGTAGGAGAGTTCAAGTGGTTCCTTCACATCTAGTTATCCGTTATGGGAAACCCAATATTTCCAACACTGCTTCTCCTCTTCCCTTGTCAATGAAAAATCATCCTTATACGGCCTTGGTGACCACCAAATAAGTGGAAACTTGAATTTAATTCTCAACCAGTTAAATCCACACTTCTTCATACAGTCAGCATATCCTTCGATCCTAGTGAGCGTCTGTTTAAAGTTCTTAAAGAAATAAGGGTCCCCTTTCTTCAATGATGAAGGAGAAGTCTGCCATCTATGCTTACTTCCTTCCAAGGCCAAATGTTCATGTCTGGAAATATTTCTAACACAAGTGGAGATGACCTATTATTGAAGTTCAACCAACTGTTGAGTCTTGATGGGATATTTAAGCCTCTGTTCCTGAAGAGAAAGAATAAGGTGAGGAGATTGAGGTTCACTTTGAATCCATAGATTAGAGTTAGCCTCATTTTGAGACATTGTCAAGAAGGAACTCTCCCACTGCACATGATTGCTAAGAAAAGAAGTGAAATCCCTCAGCTGGACATCTCCTAAGTAAGGAGCAGGGTTCAAATGATGGTCCAGAGGGCAAGCCATTTCATGCAAGTAAAGTTCACACAGAAGGTTCTGCTCAATGAAGCTGCTTTCCATAAAGGTCTCCGAAAATTGGGCAGAGGATGCCATTTCATAAGGTCTCCCTTCATTTAATGCCTTCAATTTAAACCAAGTGAATTGTTCATACAAAAATACAGGATAAGAGGGAGATGGAGCCATGGAGCTCATCAATTCCTGGGATAGAGTGTACAATTGATCGTTTTCCTTAAGCATGGACTTAAATTTATTCAACTCCTTCAACTCTTTCTGTACTTCTTCCCAACGAAACCTCTAGAATGTTAACTCTTCTTCCCATATTTCCCTCAATTCCCTGATAGTATTTCTATCCTCAACAAGGGGAGCCATTCCTTCCTAATATCTGTCCACCTGACACTTCCATTTCTTTACTTCTATTTTCAGTAGCGAGAGTTCTTCTATCAGTCTTTGCATCCTTCCATCTCATGCATCTTTCTCCTCGTCAGAGTCTAAATCGACAAAGTTCTGGGAAAATTGAGTCCATACCTTATTACCCGATGTCTCAGCCTGATCATTCTGAATCTAAAGTGTAACAGCTTCCTCTTCTACTAGTCTTCCAACCACCTCTGCCTATATGAGTATTCCTGCAATCAATCCTGGGGATGTTGGTTCTTGTGTAACATCCTCCTCCTCTTGAAACCCATTTCTATCAA
Organism: Pseudotsuga menziesii; assembly: GCA_001517045.1. Lineage (NCBI taxonomy): Eukaryota > Viridiplantae > Streptophyta > Pinopsida > Pinales > Pinaceae > Pseudotsuga > Pseudotsuga menziesii. Next base: position 882,908 of record LPNX010141703.1, read on the forward strand.
CTTCAACATCCTTTTGTGAAGATGTTGGTTCTTGTGTGACAACATCTTAATGATTTTTATCCTTGACATCTTCTTGAGTCTCAGTTGTAGCTTTGATAGGGAGCTGCAAGGGTGTTGGTTCGTGTGTAACAACTTCCCATCCTTCCAACTATTCAGGTTGTTGAGGTTTCTCTTGAGTCACTTCCATATCCCTTGAAATATGAGACTAGTCCCCAAATACTTCAGTGTCCCCTGATGGTTGGGACTGGATCTGTTCATCTTCCCCTAGCTCCAAATCAGGGATTATGTCCACCTTAGGGTCATTTGTTCCCAACTGAATGGGGGTCTCAACAAGAATTACTAAGTATGTTGGTTCTTATGTGACAACATCCTGGTCAGCTTCAACATTATCCTATTGCTGAGGTTCTCCCTCCACTAGTTTTGTGTCCTAATATTATTCTGGGGTCATAGTAAAAACTCCTAAGTTCAGATCAGGGATTGCCTCAACGGCCTCAACAAAAATTTCTAAGAATGTTGGTTCTCATTGTAACCACACACTGTGGTTAAGACTATAATTGCTCATGTTCCCTTACTTCTATGTCGAGGACCATTTCCACTTCTGGTTCATCTTCACCCCTCAATTCCACCGCAAATATTTATTTCTCTTCTCCAACTGTCAGTGTGGGTTTTTGTTCCACAAATGCACGCACTGTGACTTTGTATCCTGATTAATTAAAAATTTCCACACACTTAGGGAAAAGCAATTTTTCCACTTCTTCACCTTCCTCAATAGGAGGTGATCCTTCCAACTGATCTGCAGCTTCTACTAATATGTGCAGCCTTCTTTCCACCTATTTCCTGAATGCTTCATTCCAAATTTCTAATTTATTTTGGAGCACTTGCATGTCCTCCTTCAACAAACTATTTTCATATAAAATTCCCTCAATTTGAGGTTTTCCTGAAACAGGTTCTTGTGGGGTAGCATTTGTCCTGAGTTTCAAGATGGGAAATTCAATATTTGATTCAATGTTTGCCCATATTTCCTGTGCTGCTTCTTCTACTGTGACAGATATGGTTCTTCTTCTCTTCACTAGTCATGATTCCTGTACTTATTCTCTTGATATTCTTTTCTTCCTCTACAGTACAAGGGTTTCTAATTCTACAACTGATGTAGAAGGGACATCTCCCTTTTAAGTGAACTCCCTGGTCTCTACCATCTCAGTTTCTTCCTCGATTAAGGTTCCTCCCCATTCAGGAGAAGATTCAGTGGTGAGGATCTCTTCATCACCCTCTATCATAATATCTCCTATAGCCTCAGCTTCTACTGTCACAACATTCAATGATGCTACAATTTCAGCTTCTATTGTCGGAGCTTCCACATTCTCTATTCCTTCCATAGGGTTTGATGTTGTTGCAGCCTCTCCCTATTCTTCCACTTGATTAATTGGGTTTTGTTCTGAGCCTGTCTCATCTCCCCACCTAATTGAATTGGAGGAAATCCGGTCCTCCTCCTCTACTTCCACTCCCCTCAACTGTGCAGGTGCCTCTTCTTCCTCTTCTATTGGGTCACCGCTCAAAAGTGCAGGTGCCTGAATTATCTGAGGTTGGCCAGTGAATTGTTCCCAGGTTTGGTTCTGTTGTGCTAAGGCCATTACGATAAGCAGATTAATTAGGCCATGATGGGTGAGAGAAGAGTAATGGCGTCGAGCTGATCTTACAAACCCCGCCATATGATGTAGGTCTTTAAATAAATAAAATGGGATATTGAGTAAATCCCTGTGGCATAAATGAGACAATAGAGGAAACTCAGAGAAATACACAGTCTGATACAGACCTTCACATGTGATGTACTTATTCAAGAAGACTGCCACCTCATTCCAAGGGTGAGGTAGTGATTGCAGATCTCTCCCTCAATTCACTTGGCGGACCTGTTCACCAGCTACCAAAAACTCCTGCTTTGCAACCGCATTGTGGGCTCTTCTTCCAAATTAGGTTCTTCCTTCACGAGGAAGACCAGTAACCTTAGCCGCAATCTCCTCAGTAATGCATATGCATAGACCTCTGACTTCAGAATAGGTTTCTGTCAAATTTAGAGCAAACTACAGAGCCATTTATGAATGAAAACCATTTAAGAGCTGAAAGAACTCGGTCCAACCAGTTGCTTCAAAAATGGCAAAAACCTCTGCATTTCTTCGTAGGGCCTCTGTATTTGCAGGTTCATGTCGGGTTGGGATACCCATATCATCTCTCTCTCTGAATTCTGGTATAACTTAACGAATTACAGACCTGAAAATGGAAGTTACAACACATGAACATGCACAAACAACCGAGGTTGGAGTTGGATATATTAGTAAAGTTAAGACAGTTGTAAGCAGGGAATAATTGGTAAGACTTGGTCCCAAATTAGGAAAAATATGACGGTCGAATGGTAAGTTTAAGTATCAGATAGATCATGCAGATTGACAGCTAAATGAGTATGGTTCTAATGATGGGTACAAAAGGGAAAAACATGATTAATTTTGTCAAATCCAATTAACGTCTAATCATGTAAATTATCGGATCCTGTACCTTAGCAATTATGAGATGAACCGTGAATTTCTATAATAGTGCAATGTGTCATTGCAGCCATCAAATTAAACATTAATGCACACGTGCTGCTATGATCTTACCCCCAGTGAATCAAGAACTGTCTTTTCAACCTTGGCGGAAACATAATTGAAGCTGTGAGGTGAGTCGGAACCCGACAAAGTCACGGACGGCAACATTGGTGGCCAAATCTGGAGGAGTCACAGTTGTCTTGTCGATACATCTGGAGGAGTTGCAGTTGTGAAGATAAGGAAATAAATGAAAACTTATCACCAGTGTAGCTACGAAAATAAAAAGATAGACAAAATTTAGCAGAGTCACAGCTGCGGAGGTAGGAGAAATTGACAAAAAATGGAGTCGCAGCTGCAAAAGATAGGGAAATCTGTGGAATTTGGTGAAGTCGCAGTTGTGATAAATAGGGAAATATGTGGAATTTCGTGGAGTCATAGCTGCAAAAAAAGGGAAATATGCATAATTTGGCGAAGTCGCGGCTGCGGAAAATAGGGAAATCTGCGGAATTTGGCGGAGTCGCAACTGCGGAAAATGGGAAAATGGCATATTTTAACAGAGTTGCAGCTGCGAAAAATGGGAAAATGGAAGACTTTAACGGAGTTGCAGCTGCGAAAAATGGGAAAATGGAAGACTTTAACGGAGTTGCAGCTACGAGAAATGGGAAAATGGTAAAAAAAATTACGGAGTCGTAGCCGTGAAAATGGGAAAATGGCCGAATTTGAACGAAGTTGTAGCTACAAGAAATGGGAAAATTGTCAAAACTTTTATGGAGTCGCAACTGCGAGAAACAAAAAAATGGGAAAATTTGAAAGGAGTCACAGCTGTGAAAATGGGAAAATGGGCAGATTTGAACGGAGTCACAACTGTGGAAACGGGAGAATGGGCATATTTGAACGAAGTCCCAGTCGTGGAAACGGGAAAATGGAGAATTTGAACGGAGTTGCAGCTGTGAAAACTGTTCATTATTCATTTTTTTAAGGAGCTCTTCCGGAACAGGAACATGGATTTAGGTGCTCGCAGTTGTTAGGTCCATTCATGATCGCTTCTCATTAAGTAAGTTCTTGCATGGGTTCTTCAAAGAAAACCAATCAAGTGTAAAGGAAACAAAATAAAAATAAAACAAAACATCAATTTATTTATATACAAATTCATGTGTAGAAATCACAGTGCCCTTTTAAAGATTGACAGGGACAGAGAAAGATTCTTGTCCTTGCTTTAACTAGTATCCTGGATCAGTTGCAACCTGCGAGATAAATGTGTCCCTTGAAATTGGCTTTTGATACAGTTGCAGCCTATACCCATTAGCAAATAATGGCGTACGATCTTCATCAATAGTGACCAGGAAGACTATGCCATTTTCAAATACCCTATCTATATGATATGGCCCCAGCCATCTTGTTCGAAGCTTACCTTTGAAGTCCCTCTTGAACCTAGAATCATATAGCAATGCCCAGTCTCCTTTGTAGAAGACTTTCTTCTTTATGAACCGATCATGCCACTTAGATCATTGATGTTGAATTAATTATGTCTAATGTACAACAGTTGTACATTTTTTGTCAAGTTCATTTAATTGGTTCAATATGTTCCTCTGAGATTTTGTTAAATCTAAATTTTCCTCCATAGCTGTCTTTAAGGTTCTGATTTCGAATTCAATAGGAAATACAACATTCTTACCATACACCAAGTCATAGGGGGAGAAGCCCATAGTATTGTGCCAAGTAGTGCGATAGGTCCAAAGTGCCTCTAGAATTCTGTCAGCCCAATCCCTGCGATGGCTTCTGACTGTTTTTGTGAGAATAGATTCAATCACTTTGTTGGTACTTTCCACCTAACCATTGGCCCGTGGATGATAAGGTGAAGTTATTATGTGCTGAATATGATACTTTTGTAATAGAGCTTCCAATTTATGTGACATAAACTGCGGTCCTCCATCTATGATAATCTCCTTGGGTACTCCAAAATGAGTGAATATTTCTCCATACAGGAAATTTATTACAGCTTGATCATTGGCTTTCACCAAAGCCACAACCTCCACCCATTTTGTCATGTAATCGGTGCAAACTAAGATGTAAACTTTCTTCTTCGAGGGAGGGTTGATGGGCCCAACAAAATCTAAGGCCCATCTGTCGAAAGGTTCAACCACCAACTGTGGTTGAAGGAGCATCTCATCTAGTCTTTTAGGTTGGCCCATCCTCTGATAGCTATCACAATCCTGTACATACTTCTTCGCATCCCTGAAAACTATTGGCCAGTATGAGCCCATTAGTAGTACCTTATCAAGTACCTGATCGATGAAGGGAAAAGGGAAATGGTCTTTCTGTGTCACTTTGCTTAACTCCCTATAATCCACACATACTCTCCATTTCCCATTCTTCTTTGGTGCTATCATGAGTGGAGAAAACCACTCGCTATCTGAGATCGGGTAAATAAACCCTACTTCCAAAAGCTTTTAAATTTCCTCTTTCACTATGTCCCTGAGGTTGGGGTTCATTCTTCGTTGTGGTTGGAACATAGGTCGGGAGTCACTTTTTTAATGTAGATGTGGCGGGTGCATAGATTAGAAGGGATACCCTTCATATCTATGTACTCCCAAGAAAAATCTCCCTTGTGTTGTTTCATGAGTGTGACCAGATGTTCCACTTCATCAGGAGCGAGGTTCGGATTGATATTCAGTTTCTAACCGAGCTCTATCTCAACTGGAATACTTTTTGAATTCTTGAGTACTGGAATTATACTGGTGTCACTGACTAAAGTTTCCTCTATAATATTTTCTTGTCTTTCTTCATATAGGGTACTATTCAAGATCCAGTAAACATGTGTATTGACAGATGTAGGCTCACTGATGAAACTATTGATAGCATCGTCCTTTGTTTCATCTTTAAAGGTTAAGGCTTTCCCTATCATTAACAATAGTTGAACCCCATCTTCCTCCTCTAGATCCATCCATAGTGGACTTTCAACTTCTAATCTAGGTCGAGCTGTAGGGTATAAGGTAAGACTTTTTGTTTCAGTCCCATCTGAAATGGTCATAGACCTTGACCAACAGCTGATGTAAGCATCTGTCGTTGCTTCAACTGTAACACAAATAAATATGTGGGGTATTCCCACGAATCTACTGAGACAATGAGGCCATCCAAGATTCCCTCGGGTTTGATGGTGGACTTGTCATTGAGTTCTAAAATGGTAGGGGTTGGCCGAATGTTGGTGAGCCTAAGTTTTCGTATAGTTCCTATGGTCATAACATTGATGGTTGCACCTAAATCCACCAAAACGTTTGGTATCTGAGTGTCCGCAATCTATACTGTGATTGTGGGCATCTCGGGGTCATTGTATTTGGCTAAGAGGGTCTTTCCCATTATCAGTTCAGAAAGTTTTCCTAGAACATGGATAGTGGGAGGATCCCTATGTTTTCTTCCTGATTTTCTTACACAAAGGTCCCGTATAGTCTTGGCGTAGATAGACACATCATGGAGGGATTGCAGGAGTGGAATTTTGACATATAAGTTTTTCAATTCTCCCAGGAGGTTAAACTGAGGCTATTCCACTGTTTTCTATAGTGTTAGTCATTCAAGATATGGCAGTTCTCTAATTAGTTGTGTAGGCTGTGTTTTGATAACCATTTCTCCTTGTGTTTCAACCAGGGTCTCGGTAGGAATTTCAACATCCTCAATAATGGGGATTTCCATGTTGGATGGGTATTGTTGATTCATCCTTACTTCAGTCACTGAAGATGGAACATCTTCAATGGCTAAATGCTCCACCACTCTCCCTGATTGTAAGTGTATGTTGTTACAAGGAACTGGAGTGATGGAGTAGGCTAGAATGTTGGCAGTCTCAAACCGGTGGACTGCTTTATTGTTTGGGTTGGGGTTAGGTTGGGCAGGAAGCTACAGTCGTATAGGCATGTTCATTGGTGCAGCATTGTTCTGGAGCTGCAGCTGCGGTTGTTGGTACTGTTGGTGAGGATAATTCTGAGGAGGGTATTATTGGTGAGGAAACTGTTGATGGGGAAATTGTTGGTGAGGAGGTTGGTTATGAGGAAAATGATTTCCTGGATGGGAGTTCCTCCACTCAGGAGACCAAAAAGTATGCTAATTTAGTGGCTATGTCCATAGTGACCAAGAGTTGAAATTCTGCATAGAAGGTTGATATGGATGCCATTTATGGTTAGAATAGTGTGAAGGGAATTGTGTATTCATATGATTCATATTATTCATACTATTCATGTTATTCCAAAAGGGAAATGAATCTGGATTCATGCCTTGGTTCTGAGGTTGCCAAGGTTTCTTCTGGGTGATGAAGTAAGCTGGTTGCATATCCGTATTTGATGCCTGCAGGACTTCCTTCACTTGGGGTAGTGAGGGACACTCCTTCGTATCATGGTTCAATTCATAAAGATGGCACACTTCCACCTTGTCAAGTGGGCATTCCTTCAGGGGGTGCTTCTTCCTTCATCTAGGGTAGAATACACTGTGTTAAATATTCTACTGCTTGCTTTTGCTTTGCTCTCAGGACATCTATTTCTGAGGAGATGGAACTCATCATCTCATTTTTAAATTTCTCGAGAAGGTTTCCTATTTCTGCTCGGGTGGCTCCTCCATTGGATGAATTATGTGTTCTATCGAAGACATCTCGTTCTAGTTTGTCCCGTTTGTTGGTTCTAGAGGATCCTTTGGAATACCTTCTGCATAATTCAACAATCTTTTCAAAGGGTTCCTTCGAGATATCCCCCTTCCCCAGCAGGCTCAACATGCCTAGGCAATCTTCTCTAATCCCACAAAGTAGGATAATCTTGAGCACATCTATCCCCATAGTAATCTATCCTGCCCTATGTACATTGTATAGAAGCCTCTCAATGAAATCTTCCAGACTCTCTTCATCCTTTTTTACCATCTTGAACAACTCTTCCCTTTTATCTTTAGTGTTACAATAGGGCCTGTTATTTTTCAAGGAACACCTGTTTCATTTGATCCCAGGTGGTGACACTCTCACCACCTAGGCTCATGAACCAACGCAGAGCATTATCGTTCAAAGTAACAGGGAAAAGTTTTAATTTCTGCTCACTGGAAGTGTATTCGTAATTGTGGAAGAGGATTTCAAACTCGAAGAGGAACTCATCCGGATCCTCTATGGCATTCCCATGAAAACGTGGTAATACTGATGTTGATATGTTTTTCATGGGGGCGTGTCCAACTGGCTATCGAATGGGGAACTGGAGTGTGGAAACTGTCTCCTCATGTAGGAGGTCACTGTCATTATGATGGTTGTCCCCCACCATTTCCTCGTGATCTTTAGGTTCACGTCCGTTGTTCATGTTTTCCTTTGCTCTCTTCTGTCGTTTCCTTCTCTGATATTCCCACTTCTAATGAAGCTGTGTCCACTCCTCCTTTTTCACATTCCTCCCGTCAATGTGGTAAACCACCTCTCAGTCACCGTGAAAGCATCGTAGAATGGCCTGCGTTTTTGGGTTTTCGCTTGCCCAAGGAGTTAAAACATGTTTCCCCAAAAACTGATGGCTTCTCCGATTTGAATTTGGGTTGTCATACCTTGCCCATCCCATGCAATAACCAACCCAACCAATTTCTGGCAGTAATAAATGATTGGGTGAATGAAACAAGAAAGGTGGTTGACAGTTTTGATGGGTTCCCCCTTTGACATTTGGCTTTTCCCCATTGGCCCCAAAGGTTTCAATACCCCCCCCTTTATCCTTAGGAAATCATGCCCCCATCTCATTATTTGTTGCATTGACATAGCTGGTTGTGGGTTTTTAATTAAATTGCATATTTGCATGATGTTCAAAATTATAATGTGCTAGCTAGCACAAAATACCATTGGCAATGAGTTTAATCGTCGAAATATAAAAACGATAATCCATGGTGGGGATTTTTACTGTAGCTCCACACCACGATTAATTACAATATATATATCATATACATTTAATGTAAACATGGTCAAAACCAGGGTGTTACAGTGGGATACAAGGAAAGATTCGTAGCACCAGTGACGAGGTACACTTCCATTATATCCATACGTACATGTATGAGATGGGAGATACATCATCTGACATCAAGATAACATTCTTTAATGATGCAGTCAAGGAGGAAGTATACGTAGAGCAGCCACTGGGAGTTGAGACACATGATAGGAAGAATCATGTGTGCAAATTAAAGAAGGCCTTATACGAGCTCAGAAGGCACCCATGGGATAGAACATACAGTTACATAAGGAGCTTGAAGATCACCTAGAGTGATGAAGATATTAACCTTTGCTACAAGATTGAAGATGAAATCCTATAGAGGATGACAAGCTCACAGAAGTTTGTGCAACCAGCTTACTTCATCAACCAGGATACTGCTTTTGATCATCTTACTATCCTGAAGAAGTTTGTGAGGTTCTCCTTTACGGTTTCCTCGATGAAAATCTTTTTGCATTGTGTGTCTTTTATATCTTATGCATTTTTCTGTACTTGTTATTCTTTCAGATAAATATCCTAGATAATCTAATCACATCTTAAGAAAATCCAACATCCAATAAGGCGAAAAGATCCCTTGCTATCATGTGCAAGCACCAACAACATTAGCAAGAGCTCAACTTCAAATGTGTGTGTACGCTACGTAGATGTCAGTGTGATCTTTATTATGAATAACAATCAAAGTTCATAGTAGCAAGACTTTTTATTCAATTGGATACATAATTATTTGATTTAAAGTATGCAAAGCTCAAGACCCAAATACATCTCCAAAAATATTAAGCACCCACATTCTCATCATAGCTTCAATTTACACCAAGCTACTAAACTTTTTTATATCATGATCTAACTAATTATGATTTCAGTGAAAATATTTGTTTATTAATATTGTCTTCTTGATTAAATAATATTCACAAAAGGCATGTTAGCAGCTTTTAATGGATACCTAGTGAAGATGTTGTTGCAAGGATGAGTCAGGTTTGCATCAAAGGGTTCTAGAACACAAAGATCTCTATGAGGATGTTTTAGTGGTGGATCCATATTGGGGGTACAATATTATCTAAAAGATCAATTATCCCCTCAAATCAAGAATACTTACATGGAATAACTTACATAAGAGATGTTGGTGGGGACATAGTAGATGTTCATTGTGCAAAGAATCTATGGGGACCATTTTTCATTTGCTTGTTTTATGTTTTTACACTGTACAAGTATGGAAAAAGGTAGTCTCAAACATAGAAATGTGTGGAATGTTCAATTAATTAAAGAATGTTTAAGAATCTAGGCTCCCCTACTTCTTTATTAACTTTGTATTGACAACATTTTTTTATTGTATTTTATTTTAGTGTATGGTGGCTACTTGGCCTACTGTAAGACCTTAGTGGTGATTATATATATATGTTTGATGCCTTGGTTTATAGGTGAACATTTGTACTTGATAAATATAATACATTTAGTCTTATCTAGTGAAGGTTGTCTATGGATAGTTATGGACAATTGTGAGCTAGTGCTTATATAAAAGTGTTTGAGTTCATATTTTGATCATGTTTAGGGAGGGTTATATAAGAATTTTTCTTTGGATAGTTCTATGATAGATAGAATCAAGATGACCTAACACATACTCAAAGCCATGCTTTAGAGCAAATGAAGATTGCAACTTTTTTTTAAATAAAGTTATGATTTTTTATGAAATAAAAAAATTGAATTAAAAATTAACAAAAAAACATTGCTTTAAGTAAAAGGATAAAATTATGAGTGATATCAAGGAGCTAGGGAATTCTATTGGCTAATGGCATTGATATTATATTTATAAAGTTGTATTGTTATATTTATAAAGTGAATTATTAAAAAAACACTAATACTGCATAAGAGCTAAAATTCACCTAAATTAATATAAACACATAAATGTAACTACTTGAAATGTTTGCATCAATATAATTATTTGAACATAAATTCATTAATATAAAGGAAATGATACTGCAACTATTTATTTCAAATTAACTGTAAATGATTTAATAAAAATAAAATTAACATATAGAACAAAACACCTAATAAATGGTTCTATTTTAGTAGAAATATGAATATGCTTCATTAAATAAATCTTAAATAATTTAATAAAAATAAAATTGACATAAGAAACAAAGCACAAGTAAATAGCTCAATTTAATCCAAACAATTAAAATTGAGATTGAGATGCATTGAGCTATTAAAAATAAAAATTCTCATAAAACATCTCACTTATTCATCAAGCCAACGGCACAAAGCTAAGTTTGAACAATTTCAATACAATTTGAAAAGGCACAAAGCTAAGTTTGAACAATTTCAATACAATTTGAAATCCACATATGTCAATTGACTCCCATAAAGGTTGTTAATTAACTCCCATAAATGTTGTACCAATCAATTGACTCAAAGCAACAAAATTGACATGAGTATGCTTGTAAAAGCCTGAAAACTCTAGTTAATGATAGCTAATTGATTATTTAAAACAGCAACATTGAAAGCCGTCACAAGTAGCTGGTGAATTTCAATGAATCTTGGATCTTGTAAATGTTGTATTCATTAAATGACTTGCTTGAATTCAGTATTTTTTTAGTTGAATCAAAATTATAATCATACCACATAATTATACGTTTTTTTAACAAACTTCAATATAAGTCACCAGCTCCATTATATACAATACAATTCTGGAATGTGCTGTACATGACTGTCAACCCAAATAGATCCGCTAACAATAAATCAAATGAACTGAGAATATGATCATAAGTTATTGAAACACGTGCCGTGAAAATGGGTAGAATACAAGAACTAACATAATCATCAATAAAAACACAATCATCATGATCTGTCCCTTGCCAGCTCCTGCCTTCTTCTTCATCACCAAATCAACTTTTCTCTGCATAGAAACAATGTTACGGATTAGGAATCTTGACAACTCATGTCTTCTGGTTGAACTTAGAACGGTGTCTAAGAATAGACTCTGATTCTGATGTGCCTTCATATATAAATGAACATACATACATGAACAAATAGATCAGATAGCATATTCCTTCCTACTTAGTTTATTAAGTGACGGTTTACTCAGAACTAACTTGAACAAAATCTAGCCCATTTGAAGTTTTGTCCATGTCTTTGTCAAGTTCCTCCAAAATTCTTTCCTGCAAGCAGAAGCAAATTCATGGTGTGAGTCAGTCAACACAATTGCCTTCTTTATCATCTTTCAGGAAATGTTAATCTAACATCGACGGAAACTGATTTATAATCGCCTGAATTCATTAAATCACAATACTGTACGTTAATAACCAAGGAACAGATGTGCCCCAGAAAATTCACCTGTCCCATGAGTTCTTCATGTGTTGTGAGACCAACACCAGCAAGTTTCTCAACACTTGCACTAAGCTCATCTAGTTCTTGATCTTGTTCTGTGGTCACCAGGCAAAGCAAGTTAAGATACGAAAAAGCATTTTTAGCACAGGCTTCTAGAACACCTGTAAAAATTAAAACATTTAAAGCCAGATGCAAGTCATGGCTGATTGACAGCCTGATACACCCAAGGGTGGCAGCTTGTCTATAAGCAGTATTTCTTAAAAATAACAACTTATCTAGGTGACAAATAAAGAAGATCACCTGCACAATTAGATACAGGCATCGATATCAAAATGACCTACCTAAAAATATGGATATTGAGGGTACAGTGATGTCATTTCCATCTTCATCTTCACAACAGGCATCGATGTCAAAATGGCCACTATTTGCAGGTAACTCCATCTTTGCAATGTCTTTTACCAGGTTTAGCACTTTCTTCTCCAATCTTTCTTTGTGTTTGGGAAATATGCGATTATAAATTAATGTCTGCCCGTATGAAACGCTGTAGGCATCTAAGCCTTTAGCTTGGAACCAGTCCAACAAACCTTGCACGGTTGGGCTCCCATGAATGACCCATCGATCCCACAAAGACCAGGTCAGATTCCCATGTTTATTTAACTTTGGGGGAACAGGTTCAGCGATAGAAAATAGAGGGAGTGCTAAGTTCGCAAAACTGTTTCGATACTTTTCAACCCTGTGGCCTAATATAACCTTGTAAAGTTCCAAACACACCAAACCAGTGGCCATGGCAGTGGTAGTTGCAATTGCAGGAATTATTCTGCCAGCTATGAATTTAGCCTTGAGCTTATCCACTTCAGGTATGCTATAGTTCCTTGCTCGCATATTAGCCAGTCCAGCTATAAGATCCATGTGATAATTTGTATCATCATCCTGCATTGCAAGAAAGCTTGGTCAGTTTTCCTCCCATGGATATTACTAGGATACAAACCCTCACACAAACAAACAGAACATAAGAACCTGTTAGTACGCTATATTAGAGATTAATGGGCAAAGTTGAAACCAAAATAGGGAATACCTTCTCAAACTGAATAGGATGCATGCGAAAGCTTGATGGCAGATTTTTAACACCACTTTCTAGTGTGGTGATCAGTTTGTCAATCAGTTCGATATCATCATCATACAATGTAGAAGGGTTCACATTTTTATCTTTCTCATCTGTGACAATCTTCAACCCTTCTTTTGGCTTGAAAACTGGAATATGTACCTTTTCAACGACATCTGCTAATCTCTTAATATTTGAATTTGAAGCCCAGTCAGGAATGGGAATGCCATATGCATTAGCTCTTAAAATGGCGGCTGCAAGAATTAGGGACATATGACTGGGATCCTGGGAAGTAAAGTCTAGGGGCCGTGGAAAGCGCTTAGGAGCAGACCAAAATGGTGCACCTCCGCTTGTGGTTGCATTCTCAGGGAAGTTGAAAGTAAGCTGCTTCACACGATTTGAAAAGTAATCCTCAAACCTGAATCAAATCAGTCAGTGAAACGCAAATCTAGTTTAGTGAAATTCAATATCTTGTAAGTAGTAAATCATAATAAATAACTCTGAAAATTCATTTTAGATTTGATGCAATGCAAGATGCAAATGATAATTATAGGTAGAAAGAATTATAACTATAAAAACGGAAGGGAAAGGCTTAATTACTTCAATCTGGCCCAAGAGAGGCAATCTTCAAATGTGAGACACCTCTGTGAAACCAAACAATCCACAACAGATTCTAGAAGTTGTCGGGCCTGAGCATCCCCTGCAGACTTGAGTGCTGCTATGTATTCTTGGGGTTTGCAAAGAAAAGCATTTGCTTCAGCTGGAGTTTTGTCTAAGAGACCTTCAAATTCGGACCTTGCCCATGTGAGACAGTGGTGAATATTATGTGGAAACGAGTGAAGCGTGCACATGGGTGCCTGCTTTTCAGGGGGATCCCTTGATGCTCCATAGTTCTCAGTCAAGTGAGGGATAACCATTTGGGTGTTGCACTTGGTTCCCAGAGTTCCGGATTCTAGCAATGGTTTCTGGAAGTAAACACACCTTGAATCTACATACAGCCTGGCATTGACATTGTCCAGAGCATTTAAAACAACATCAACTTCACTGTTCCAGAAGGAGCCGTCAAAGACATGTTCGGTATCTGGGCTTACGCGATTTTGCAATGCTTCAACCTGCAAATATGGGTTGATTGCGGTGGCGGCTGATGCTGCTACTCTTGACTTTGCCTGACCAATATTCCAATCCCGAAAGAGGAATTGTCTGCTAAGATTACTCTTCTCAATAACGTCATCATCCGTTAGAG
>LPNX010141703.1:897402-919661 GCA_001517045.1 Pseudotsuga menziesii
GTTATTGCCAATATTCAATAATTGGACGCTCTGCTGCTTTAAACTAACTAGTGAATGTACAATTCCATTATTTAAGACAGATTATGAAAAGCATAAAAAGGTTATGGTGAGAAAGAAACAAAACCTGGAAAATTGGATGAAACTTGCCAGAACACGCTTTAACAACCTCCTGCCCAACGATTCCACCAAACATAGCTGCCATGGGATTCAACACTGCACGGGAACCACTTGCAAAATGCTTGAATACATTTACGTTTTCATCAATGGCATCGGCATCCAATTTAATCAGGATGTCGTTGCTGTCATTTAAAGCCTTTGCTACATCAAGGAATCTACTGGCATCATCCTCCGAAGCAGCACAAGGGAAACGCCCATATTGATGAAGGAATTTATCTAGAGCACGGAAAGCCAAATGTAAAAGTGGAGAGCGGTCAAACTTGGAGAAATCACTGAGAAGAAACTCGCCCGGATTTTGAAGTGCTTCCTTCAATGGCTTAAAATTTAAGAGCTTGGGTTTCTTTACCTGAGTGACTATGCCACCCATATGATAGCGTCCACAGTTAAGGGTGTCTTCCTGGAGGTGGAAAGAATAGGGTCTGACATTCATAACTTTTCTTGGCTTACCATCGTTGAGCTCATTCATACCTTTAACTTCAGAGAAAACAACAAAATCCCCATCCTCGAATTGGAGCCTCTCGTTGTCATCCACACATGACACAAGAGCAGGATTGTCGTTGGTAATAGAAGCAATGATGCCTGTCTGTGCCTCCTCGCCATTGACATCAAACACACTAAACTCAGGCCCAAAGTCACAAAACACAGTACCAAACACTCCCCGAATATCAGCCTTGATAAAAGCAATTGGCGGTTGATGATTATGGCAGAAATCATTGTATTCAATCGCTTTTTCCTCAATTATGTCTGTGAACACCACAACCTGCAAATGCAAATGCAATTCATCAGTACTTGGAGGTTCCATTCCATCGTTTAATTTGAGGCTAATTCACATAATGGGAACTTACCTGGAAACAAGACAGGTATTTTTGTGATATCTCGGATTCAGTAGAAACAGAAACTGCAACGGCAGTGTTTAATTCCTGCAAATTATTACAACAAGCAACTGCCCGGTTTTGGCCAATATCTGCTTCGGTAAAATAGAAATGGGCAGACAAGTCCCACATTTCGACATTTGACGGGTCATGCAAAGTCACTGACTTCACTCCCGCCAGTATCACATTTTTGGCTGAAAAAACCATAAAACAGGAGGCAAAGCCATAAAATGAAAAAACCAGAAATGCGTCAAAGCAATCTCACAATTTCATTGACATGAAATTTGAAAAAAAAAATGCAAAAAAGATGAAGTTGAATAAGAAAAAGGCATGATATAAGTACATACCCACTTCAACCCCAAGGCCTTGAAGGCCAGAGATAAGAACATTTGCACCTGCCAGGCGTCTCATAGCCTCCCTTCCGTAAACTGCCAGCTGTCTGCTATGCAAATCTTCGTCTATGTGTACATTATCACGAGGAACAGGAATTGAGTTGGTGCCATCGCTAGCAGCAGCAGCAGCAGCAGCAGCAGCCGCGGCCATGTTAATTGTTCACTCACTTAGACAAGAAGATCGAAGAAGATTGTTGATTACCACCTCGCAGCACTGTAGATATGTATTGATGTTGACCTTCAAAGACGAAGGAGCACTTTCCTGTCTGATCTTGATCTTGATATTGAACGCCAAATAATAGTTTATGATATTTTTATCATAATAAATATAGCTTGGTATCGTAGCATCTCCTTTATAATCGCAACGTAGGGGCTTCTCAATTTTAAATTAATATTATGAAAATCATAGTCGGCCTTCCATTTTAAATGCGTTTTTACCTCCATCCACAAGCAAGGTCGGTCCCAAGCAGGCCTGGAATTTCAAATCCCCCTGGCCTATCAAAGGAAATTTCTTTGACTGTTTCTTATTTTCATGGCCTATCATGCTACGTTTTTACGTTATAGAGCCTTAATTTTATATTAAATTTGACTAATTTTTTTAAAAATGTTAATTAAAAAGGTCCATTATCCCAACTTCGAAATCAAATCCAAGTAATTTGATTAGGTGTTTCGAAATAAAATGTCTTGACTTCTCGAAACAATAGCTTCTATACCCGTTACTTGTTTTAGCTTCTTCCCTGCAAAAAGATAAAAAAGCCTAATGACACTGATACTGGGCCTCTGCTTGTCTACCTCTGTGGCTTTTTCGACGAGGCTTCATCAAATGATATTGAAGGTGATGATATTGAAGGTGCTGGTATTTGTATCTTCCTGAATAAGGACCACTCCTTTGAGTTTGCACTAGGGTTAAGAACTAGTCTCAATACCAAAGCTAAACTGCTGGGACTTTGGGCACTTCTGCATATTGCTTAAGTCATGGGTCTCCCCACTTTGAACATTTTCGGGGACTCATCATTTATCATTAACTGGGTTAATGGATCCAATGCCCTTGCACCCCCTGAGCTCAGTCATTGGTGCAGGGCTATCAGGCATTTGTGTTCTTGTTTCTCCAACCTGTGCTTCAGCAACCTGTGCTTCAGCCATTTCTATCGTGAATATAATCAAATTGTTGACTGTCAATCGAAGGTTGCCTTGTGTTTGGCTCTAGGTACTTGTATCTTTTATGAATATTTTGAAGACCTTTTGGTCTTGCATGACACTCTTATGCTCTTCTGAGCTTGGTGCTGGAGTATTTACTCCCTCATTCTTGTCAAAGCACCCATTTACTGTTTGGGAGCAGGCACCTTCTGATTGTGGTTCAACACTCTTATGTCCACGATAGTGATGGGTTATGAAGGACTAGTTACCTTTTAGTCATGTCTGGAGGTATTGGATGACCGTATTTGCAGGATTAGTTCCTATCTCCCCGCAGGGCAGCTTGTTGTGTTGGGTCTTATTTTTGGAGATTTGCATTAGATTCTCTCCCCTTGCACTTATATTTGATTGTAGCCCTCTTATCAGTGTTGGCACGTTAGATGCCCTTTGATTCTTCAATGAATATCAAGGACAGGCTTTTTTCTTTCTGGAAAAAAACAGTAGATTAAAAAGTAACCAGTCATGTGACATTTAAAAAAGTAGCAGAATAAAATGACCCACGGTGGTGGAGATTTCACCATTTTGTTACACCAAGGGATTCCAAGAATACAAGGAATTATTGATCAAATATGATGACGAAATGAGTAAGAGTGGTGGGGGATTTCACCAATTTATAACCCATAATTCAAGCGCATATAGAAGGGCCACTCTCGGAGTTTCTCTCAATGAGAATTTTACATCAACATTCATTCGTACCATGAGTATAACGATAGAGTCAATTTGGTGTATGTGGTTTTACTACCATGCTTTTGGTTTTTTGTGATTAAGGTTTTAGTTTTAGTTGGCTTTTTCTTTAAATAAGCATATAAGTAGCAATTTAAATGTTTTGTATGAAATGCTTAAAACCTAATATGCTTATAAGTTAAATGCCATGTATAAAAGTTATGGTTTTGAGTGGGTGGAATAGGTTGAAAATCTCAAAATAGATTTAAAACCATAAAATCTTTATGGTAATATTTATCACTCAGATACGAAAACCAAAGGTGGAGAAAGGATTTTGGTTTGTATACTTCGAACCTTAACCGTGCATAGAAACTCAAATTCATTCTGTGTGCATGTTCATTGTTGCTTACTTGCCCGGAGATTGGGGTGGACACAATATGGGGTCTCTGTCCCTTATTCATGCGACATTACTAGGGATCCTAGAAAATGGATACATTATCATGGGGAAGAATGGAAGCACAACTTCCCAACTATGAAACAATGACACCTATGCCCTTTCAAATTGGAAACTCCCCTTCTGAACCATATAGTAGGCTACATCGTGAAACTCAAAAGTGGGAAAGATGAAACGAAAAAATTTCTTATACTGGACATGTTGATTCAGGCGAAACCTACTGTATAATGGGAAGAAAGACAAAATTGGGCATAGGGAAGGTTTAATGAGAAACATAAGTACCACATGAATCACATCATGAAGCACCAAGAACCCTCCTAGGGATCAAAATAAAGGGGAAAAAAGCCAAATACAAAGCAAATAAGATCATCCATAGTTGAAAGAACCTAGGCTGTCTGAAAAAGGGGAGAAATAGATGCAGGAGCATCATGGCATGCCAGCAATGTGATGAGTTGGTCACAAGCTGTGGCATATTTTTTATTTGTTTATTTTGATGAGTTAGAGTTTGTTAGCCATAGGAAGGATTGTGTATCATGACTCTCTGCGTGGAGATCAAGCATCCGACTATTTGTTTGAGACAAGGACATTTCTCATCATGTTATGTAGTCATTTGTTTTCAGTTGCAGGACCACTTAACAGAGGCGGTTGTAGCTTTAGGTTAAATAGACAGTTTAGAGATGTAGAGGGGGTTCTGCTCTTCAGCATTTAGAATTTCGAGTTGCATAGAAGAGGACAAACCTGTGTTTGATCCCTACTTGTAATTATTTTGAAGAATCGGAAGGAGAGAGATCCAAGTTGTGGGCATTTTCCTTTGTTGCTTAATAAAAAGATTAATCGTGTGTTGTAGGGTTGTTAGCCTTTATGCATGTGTTGTGTTGAACTGTGTATCTATGCAGAGTCGACTTCGGCGTGTTTTCCTAAACATTGTGTATTTCTGTGAAGTTGTTGAATTCACTCATTAATTTCATGCTTGAATAGTTGAAGTAGAGTGTAGATGCATGCATAAAAGTGTAAAGCTAAAGAATCGGGAAGATTGCAGGCTGGATTGAACAATTTCATGACCAATCGGCGCAACCCGCAAGTTTTTTTCCTTAACAAGTTTTTGCAGAGAACGAACGGTGGAGATTGAGTCCACAGATCAAGATCTGAAGGTCCAGAAGAATCCCGCAACAGAAGTTGCGAGGAAGTTAACAGATCTGCAAAGATATGAGAGGTCCGCACCAAAATTAGATCGATGGTCGGAGTGAAGGTCGCAAAGATCTGATGGTTAGGAAAATTGTGGAGACAAAATTGTGAGGAAGAAACTTTAGAAAGTTGGCATCCTGCATCTCTCATCCCTCATCCCACAACTCGCTTGCGAAAAAGCCATTGCAGAAACAAAATTGTGGTAAGGAAAGTTGCAGGGGAACAATTTGGGTAATTGGCATCCTGCATCTCGCAACCCGATTGCGGAAACTCTATTGCGGAAACCAAGTTGCAGAAAGGCGATTGCGGAGGCAAAATTGCGAGGAGGCAATTTTAGTGCAGAATTTGGCCATTAGGTTAAATTTGGTAGTCATGCTAAGTGTAGGAGCCACTAGATCCTATAAGTGCTGGTTGAGGTTGGATGAGGTCTATCCCCACCTGCACCAATTTTGGTACCAGAGCAGGAAGAGATTTCTTGTTGAGAAATTCCACAGTTGAGATTGTGGGTAGAATTTCTGAAGGAGCAAGGAGAAGCTTGTGAAAGAGACAAGTGTAGCCATAGAAGGATGTAGAGAGCAAAGAAGAGTGCTCAAGAGGTTCTGGATAGAGGACCAACATTGTTGAAAGACCAAGGACCGAGAAGAGGCTTGGTGAGGTACAATGTGAATGGGACTCTTATTGCATAGGCTTAGTGTGAGAAGATGGTTGCACGCATTGGAAGAGCGAGAGGTCGTGACAGAGGTCGACCCGGGGGGAACACAAAAGTTCTAGAGGAAATGAGAGAGTTAAGAGCACGTCTGGAAGCCATGGAAACAGACAGACGAAGAGACCCAGAAGCAGGGGATGTAAGTGAACCTGAGGATGAAGAGAAAAGAGAAAAAGCTGCACCTACGCAGGAAACACCAAAGTTAAGATATTTCAAATCTATTATGGGAGCAACTTCAAGGTCGAGACTAGAGTTTCCTACCTATGATGGAAGTCTCGTCGCGGAGCATCTCATTGATTGGATTAGTGAGCTGGACAAGTACTTTGAGTACGATGAGGTAGAAGAAGACAAGAGAGTCAGATTGGCTGTGACAAGGTTGAAAGGGCATGCATCCTTGTGGCGGGATAGTGTGCAAGCAGAAAGACAGAGGAAGAATAAGTTGTTGATAAAGAGCTGGGATAGAATGGTAGCAAAGATGAGGGCTAATTTCTTTCCCAAATATTACCAGTTGATTCTGTAAAGGAAGGTACATAACCTTAGGCAAATATTGTTAACAATGAGAGAGTACACTGAAGAGTTTTACAAAGTAAACTCAAGGGTTGGATATGTGGAAGAATCAAGAGAGAATGCTGGTAGATATGTAAATGGTCTAAGGATGGATATACAATAAGAGATCGGCATGATATCACCTAGAACAATGGAGGAGGCATATCAATGTACCTTAAGGGCAGAAGAAAAGATAGCAAGGAAGCAGAGCTTCAATAGAGGTCACGGTTCAGCTAGAGGAAGAGGACAAGTGACTGGAAGAGGAAGATTTAGACCATAGAGAGGAGAGTCCAGTAACTCTAGCCAGCAAGAATAGCATGGTAGAGGAGGTGATTCTAGCAGAAGAGGACCTCACCAAGGAGGTAGAGGTAGAGGAAGAGGTAGAGAAACTGTTGTTAGATGCTGCAAATGCAATTAGTTGGGGCATAAGTCATTTGAATGTCCAGGGAAAGAGGACGTATGACAGAGGGGAGCCTATGTAGCTTAAAATGAGCAGTAACGGGAACAAACGACCGTAGAGGAAGTCTTGCCAGAGATAGGAGAGTCATTGATGATGAACAAGGTCTTGTTGAAACCTAAGAAGGAGCAAGCAGAGCTTGCTCAATGGAAATATTTATTTAGGACTATGTGTAAAGTCCAAGGGAAGTGCTATAAGATGGTGATTGACAGTGGGAGTACTGACAATCTTGTTTCCACAGAGATGGTGGAAAAGTTGAGTTTGAAGAAGACCAAGCATCCTGTTCCATATAAAGTATCTTGGTTACATAAATGACATCAAATCCTGGTAAGTGAGTAGTGTGTAGTTTTTTTCCAAATAGGCCCATATAAGGACAAGATTCTATGTGAGGTGATTCCCATGGATGTCTATCATATACTGCTAGGCAGACCGTGGCAATTTGATAAGAAAGTAACATATGATGGTAGGAGTAACTGTCATAGTTTCGAGCAGAATGGGATAACACATGTACTTCACCCTTTACAAGAAGGTAGTACAGTAGGACAATCAACACCTAAAGTTCTAATGTTGTTAGGAAAGGAATATTTGCAGCAGGTTGAGAAAGAAGAGTTGAACTATGCTGTGGTGTGTAAGCCAAGAGTGGTAACGATGAAGACCAGCGTGGCAGATCTACCTGAGGAGATTCAGGAGATGCTAAGTGACTATAGTAACATTGTGGTGGATGATTTACCCATTGAGTTACCACCAAGGAGGGATATAAGGCATCAGAATGATTTTATTCCAGGAGCCAGTTTCCCAAACAAGGCAGCGTATAGGTTGACACCTCAAGAGAATGAAGAATTGAGGAAGTAAGTCCAAGGATTGTTGGACAAAGGATTGATTCAAAAGATTCTGAGTCTGTGTGCAGTACTAGTAGTACTAACACCAAAGAAGGATGGTGAGTGGAGGATGTGTACTCACTCCAGAGAAATTAACAAAATTACTATCATATATAGATTTCCATGACCAAGGATGGATGATATGATGGATTGTCTAAGTGGGGCGGCATGCTTTTCAAAACTGGATTTGAAGAGTGGATCTCATCAGATCAGGATCAGGGAAGGAGATGAGTGGAAGAAAACCTTCAAGACAAATGATGGGTTGTATGAGTGGTTGGTAATGCCATTTGGATTGTCTAATGCACCAAGTACTTTCATGAGGTTGATAAATGAAATCTTGAGAGATTTCATAGGGAAGTTTGTGATAGTTTACCTTGATGACATTCTGGTTTTCATCCAAACATAAGAAGAGCATTTCAAGCATCTGAGATATGCTTTAGAGAGGCTGCAACAGGAAAAGTTGTTGATAAATGTGAAGAAGTGCACATTCATGAAGACAAAACTAGTATATTTGGGTTTTGTTATCTCGAGAGATGGGTTGAAGATGGATCTAGAAAAGGTGTAAGCAATCATTGATTGGCCTTCACTTAGGATCATATTTGAGGTAAGAAGATTTCATGGATTGGAAAGTTTCTATAGGAAGTTTATAAATAATTTCAGTGGTATTTGTGCATCTATTGTTGAGAAAATTAAGAAGGATAGACATCCATTTCAATGGACAACAGAGGCTGGAAGGAGCTTTCAGTTCTTAAAGAAGAATATCACTGAACAACCAGTATTGAAGTTGCCAGACTTCAACCACCCTTTCCAAGTAAAGTGTGATTCTAATGGAGTAGCAATTGGAGCTGTACTCAGTTAGGAGAGCAGGCCTATAACGTATTTCAGTGAGAAGCTGAATGATGCAAAGAAGAAGTATTCATCTTATGATAAGGAGTTTTATGCTATTGTTCAAGCAATGAAGCATTGGAGACATTATTTAATGCCTAGAGAATTTGTGTTATATTCGGATAACCATGCATTGCAGTATATTATGCAGCAACCTATGTTGAACCTGAAACATGTCAAGTGGGTTGAGTTCTTACAGAGCTTTACCTTTGTGTTGAAACACATAAGTGGACAGTTAAACAGGGTAGTTGATGCCTTGAGTAGGAGATTGTTTATTATGCAAGAGAATCAGATCCAAGTCTTGGGATTTGAGCATTTGAGAGATTTGTATGAAGCTAACATTGATTTCCAAGAAGCTTACAGGGCTTGTAAGAATCCAGTAGAGGTGGACAAAGAGCCATGGATGGAGTATACACTTCAGGATGGTTTACTCTTTAAGAACAGTAAATTGTGTATACCAAAGTGTTCTATGAGAGAGAACTTGATACAGGAGAAACATAATGGAGGCATGGTAGGTCACTTTGGAAGTGATAAAACCTTCGAACATTTGGGTCATTTCTATTTTTGGCCAAGGATGAGTTTTGAAGTTGATAATTTTGTAAGTAGATGCAGAGTATGCCAGCATGCTAAGGGGAGAAGCCATAACATAGGATTGTATACAACATTTCCTATTCTAACTAGGCCTTGGGATTCTGTGAGTATGGATTTCATTCTGGGTTTTCCAAGAACTCAGAGGGGACTTGATTCTATCTTCGTGGTTGTTGATAGATTCACTAAGATGGCACATTTCATTCCATGTTACAAGACTAGTGATGCTACACACATTGCTAACTTGTTCTTTGATGAAGTTGTGAAACTACATGGTTTACCTAGAAGAATTGTATCAGACAGAGATGTGAAGTTCACAGGCCATTTCTGGAGGACCTTGTGGAAGAAGTTGGGTACCATACTAAACTTCAGTTCAGCTTATCACCCACAGTCTGATGGACAGACCGAAGTAGTCAATAGGAGTCTGGGAAACATGTTGAGGAGTTTGATTGGGGAGAGTCCTAAGGAGTGGGACAGAGTGTTAGCTCAAGCTGAGTTTTCCTATAATGATTCACCAAATAGGAGTATAGGGATGAGTCCATTTCAAATTATGTATGGAATGCATCCAAGAGGAGTGTATGAGCTTCGTGACTTAGGTCAGTTGGAGAAGAGGAGTGCTAATGGTGAAGAGTTTGCTATAAGGATCAATGAACTCTAAGAGCAAGTGAAAACGAGATTACAGCAGAGTAACACCATTTATAAGGCCAAAGCAGATTCCAAAAGGAGAGAAAGGAACTATGAAGTAAGGGATTTGGTCTTAGCATATCTGAAGCGAGACAGATTTCCAAAAGGAGATTATAACAAGATGAATATGAAGAAGATTGGACCTTGTAGGATAGTCAGAAAATTTTCATCAAATGCTTATGATTTAGAGATGCCTACAGGAGTGGGTATTTCACCAATATTTAATGTTGTAGATCTATATCCTTATGTAGCAGGTGACACTGGAACCTTTGCAGAAGGTGAATATCTTACTGAAGACTTACAATGGGTGAGGCAGATTCCTGTGACACAACCATTGGAAGTTGAGGCCATTCTGGACACTAGAGTGACGAAGAGTACAAGGAGGAGGGATTATCTGGAGCATTTGGTCAAATGGAAGAAGCGATTGATAGAGGATTCTACTTGGGTGAGCGCTACAGAGTTGGAAGCCAAGGATTTCATTGTAGCTGATCTAATGAACAGGGGTTCATACTTTTTCTACCTTGCGAGTCTGATGCAGGAGCATTGTGGCATGCCGGCAATGTGATGAGTTGGTCACATGTTGTGGCATATTTTTTATTTGTTTATTTTTCTTAGTCAGAGTTTGTTAGTCGTAGGAGGGATTTCATATCATGACTCCCTGTGTGGAGATCAAGCATACGACTGTTTGTTTGAGACAGGGACGTTTCTCACCATGCTATGTAGTAGTTTGTTTTCAGTTGTAGGACCACTCAACAGAGGCAATCGTAGTTTTAGGTTAAATAGATAGTTTAGAGATGTAGAGGGGGTTCTGCTCTTCAGCATTTAGAATTCTGAGTTGGAGAGAAGAGGACAGACCTGTGTCTGATCCCTGCTTGTATTTATTTTGAAGAATCAGAAGGAGAGAGATCCAAGTTGTGTGCATTTTCCTTTGTTGCTTAATAAAATGATTAACCATGTGTTGTAGGGTTGTTAGCCTTTATACATGTGTTGTGTTGAATTGTGTATCTATGCAGAGCCGACTTTGGCATTTTTCCCTGAACATTGTGTATTTCTGTGAAGTTGTTGAATTCACTCATCAATTTCATGCTTGAATAGTTGAAGTAGTGTGTAGATGCATGCATAAGAGTGTTAGGATAAAGAATCAAGAAGATTGCAGGTTGGATTGATCAATTTCATGACCAATCGACACAACCCGCAGGTTTTCTGCCTTAACAAGTTTTTTAAGAGAACGAACGGTGGAGATTGAGTCTGTAGATCAAGATCTGATGGTATAGAAGAATCCTGCAACAAAAGTTGCGAGGAAGTTAACAGATCCGTAGAGATTTGAGAGGTCCGTACCAAAAGTAGATCGACAGTCGGAGTGAAGGCCGCAAAGATCTAACGATTAGGAAAATTACAGGAAAGCAACTTTGGAAAGTTGGCATCTCGCATCTCTCATCCTGCAACCCGCTTGCAGAAATAGAATTGCGGGAAGGAAATTTGCGGGGGAACAATTTGGGTAATTGACATCCCACATCCCACAACCAGATTGCGGAAACTCTGTTGTGGAAACAGAGTTACGTGAAGGCAATTACAAAGGAAAAATTGTGGGGAGGCAATTTTAGCGCAGAATTTGGCCATTAGGATAAATTTGGTAGTCATGCTAAGTGTAGGAGCCACTAGATCCTAGAAGTGTTGGTTGAGGTCTATGCCCACCTGCACCATCCATACTACCAATATTCAAATAAAATGAACCCCTCCTGGGCACCAAAACCCTGGCATGAAAGAAGATTTGCATCTTCGTTGAATTCCCGAAAAATATGGATTAGAGAAGTCTGGGGACACCTCACTAGCAGAGAACGGGTGTCCTCCAACCACGATTGAAGGTGTATGGCATGAATGTTACATTTTGAATTAGCCCAGTCAATAATCAAGCAAGAATCACCAACAACTGGTCAAGATAAATATTCTTTACCATAAAAAATTAAAGGCTCATCCAAAGACCCAAGAGCCCCCCTTTAGAATTTGTTCTCAAAACATCATTCAACCACAAATTATAAAATCCAAACCTGTCCAAATATATGATAACTTAAACACTAGAATATATACCATCCAACTGGGCTTCCCCATGAAAATGATTCCTCACACCATCAGCGTAAGATGGAGGGGACCTGGGAGGCTTAGAAGTGCAAAGAGTAGAATGAGACCCATCATAATAATATGAAAAAGAAGATAGAATTCTACTAATCACCTAGATTAGGGAGAGTTTTTTGTCTTAAAAAATGATTGAGATCCTCATCTTCCAAACCTCCCATATGAAGAAACATATTAGCTCCCCTCTCTTTGAAGAAAATATGAACTAGTTCTGTAAACAATGTCAGAATGGAGCATCTAACCAAAGGAAATGAATAAGCAGAAAAGAAAAAACTTGATTCCATATTTGCTAAGAAGTTGGATAGGTGATGAATAAATGCTTGTGGTATTACATAATAGCCTAAGTGTAGATTGGCGAGACTTCCATTTAGTGGGGTGACCATCACCACAAATCATAGTGTCTTCAACAAATAAGAGATGTGTGATAGAAATCTATGGAGTAATTTTAACCCCTTTCACTACAACAAAAACTAGAATTTGCATCGGATTTAGCACTAGATTTAAGTGTATTTTTTTTCTAATTTTGGTGAATAATCTGGTGCTAAACCTGCTGCTGTTATCCAATTTCGTAAAACGCCGACTATTGTGCCTTTTTTTACGTCATTTTTAACATCCATGTTTGCGTCCATTTTTGCGCCCAATTTTTTGCATCTGTTTTTAAAAAAAAAATTTACACTTTTATTTGTGCCCAATTCTGCATCTAGTATTGCATCTTCTTTGCATCCTTTGTTACATCCTTGTTTGCACCAAGTTTAACGCCTAGTTTTGTATCCAATGTTGTGTACATTTTTTCTCCTAGTTTTACGTCGTGTTTTGCACCCAATTTTGCTCCTCGTTTTGCATCCAGTTATGTGTCTAATTTTGCGTCTAGTGTTGCATCTAGGTTTGCATCCAATTTTTGGCCCAATATTGAGTCTAGTTTTGCATCTAGTTTAGCGTCATGTTTTAATTTTGATGTTGCATCTAGGTTTGCACCCAATGCTTCATCCCATTTTACAGCTTCTTTTGTGTCTAGGTTTGTGCCTAGTGTTGCATCCTAGTTGATGTCTTTTTTTACATCTACTGTTGTGCCTAGAGTTGCGCCTAGTTTTGCAGTGAGTGTTGCATCTAATTTTTTGCCTAGTATTACACTTAATGTTTCATACCGTCCAATGTTGCGTCCCATCTTGCATCTAATATCACGTCCATTATCCCATCTAATTTTGCATCCAATATTGCATCACGTTTTATGTTTTTGTTTGCATCCAGGTTTGCAACTAGTGTTGCGTTGGGTTTTACGTCCACTGCTACATCAGTTTTGTACTCACTCGTGTCCAATTTAACACCCAATTTTATGTCCAATTAGGAATCTACTTGTACGTCTACTATTGCGCCTAGTATTACATCTAGTTTTGTGCCCATATTTGTGTCTAGTGTTGAGTCTCCTTTTGCATATAGTTTTGCATCTGATGTGATGTCCACTTTTGCGTCATATTTTGCATCGAATTGTGCATTAAGTTGTGTGTCTAATATTGCATCTGTTGTTAATTAAGAATTTCGATTTCAATTATTAATAGTGAAATATATCAATTTTTATTGATTTTGCGTCCATTTTATTAATTTCAATTACATAATGAAATATGTTAAAGTTTTCTAATATCATTAAAAACTCAAATGTATAGAATAACATTTCTGAATAATTTTAAGGGAAATTCTGACATTCATCCAAAAATAGTAATATCTGCATACATACTGATTATTCATAAAAAAAACATTGATAATTTCCAATATAAATAAAGTAACAAGACAATAACGACAGTGTCGTCATCAACATCTTTATTCAAATCAACTAAAATTCAAATGTATGATCACTATATCAAAATATTTCATAGATATCATTATAGTATATTAAAAAGAAGTCAAATATATATGTGATTTAAATACCAATCTGATAAAAAAATAAGTTGTATGATCTCCATATTTAGATATAAAAGTTAAAATGATAAATATATCATTGTTATAGATCAACAATAATACCTGCAAATGTAACCCAAAATGTAGCATGCTCATGCATAGCATCAAAAGCTAGCTAGCACCACCAGCATCATTATCAAGATCATGGTCATGATCATCAAACTCTTCATCTTGATCAACCTCGTCACCATCATCTTCTTCTTCTTCTTCTTCTTCTTCACTTATATCTAAAGCAAGATCAACATAATTTGGATCATCATGTATGGGATCATCAGTTGTTGTGATCTAAAAAAAATCAATATTAGAAGTTAGTTTTAATTTCATACCACAATGTATATTTCTATAATGTATTTAATATTAATTCATACAAAAGTAAAACAAATTATAATACAATTGCAGTTAATATGTGTGTCCATTAATATGATTACAAAAAAAAGTGCAAAAAATAGAATTAAATGACAATTTTACTAAAATATATAAACAAATTAACTAGTTTAAAAAGTATGAAATTCCAATAACAATATTGATCTTTTTACCTCTTATATTACAATCTATATTTACAATTCACCTCTTGCACTGCAATCTATATAACCATGAATTAAATTGAAAAGATGTCAAAAATTAAAATTATAAAAATTGCTCTTTGATATACATAGAAATAAAAATACTTTTAATATATAAATATACTAAAGCAAAGTATTCATAAAATAAAATAAAGAGAACTTAAGTTAAACTTATATGAATAAGTTGACACACACATATAATTTAATTTAACTAGTATTCATTAAAACCCAATCTAAATTCTATTTATTAAATAAATATTAAAGGTATATCCATAATTATAAATTTAAATTTAAACAAATAAATATTAAATAAATTACATATCATGAATATTATTTTAAACTAAAATTAAATGTACTTTAAAAATTAAATTTAAACTTGTAAAAGTATTTTTAAGTTCCATAAATATAATAAATATATTATAATTAAAATTTTAAATGTATACACTACCACATTATATTATGTTCTAAATATTCTAACAACATATTATTGTTATATATTACAATCTAACAATGTATTAGCATATATAGTTCATTGGTTGTACTTTGGGTGGTTGGGGAATTATTGTTACCCTCTTCACCTAGAATCAACTCTTGTAATTGACATGATGATCTTGTTGAACACATACACACACACACACATATTCAAAAATAATTTATGACTATCTTTTCCATTATGAGTATGGTTAACTATGGGTTTGCATCCACCATTTAGAATTTGACAAATAATTATATTTAACTCAAGCAATGTAGCCTCAACCATAAATGATGATGCCATTCTCTAAAATTTGATTGGTTCTTTTAAAGTTGATTTTGATAGTATATTTTTTTATGAGCTCATTTTAGACCTCAAAATACCCCCAATGCAACAAGATGCAACAACCTTGTCCAAACACTTTCCCAAATGCTTGTTGTGATGGCAATAAAAAATGACGTAACCCTTTCGGTCCCAATGGGGCTCGAACCTGTGACGTTTAGCTTCTCTAAACAGATGTTATTTAGACCATAATTCACACAAAAATCACCTAATTCCCAAATGCTTAGTGACAACCATGAAAAATTATATAAACCTCCAAAGAGGTAGGGGCGAGGGGGGAGGATGCTATGTTTGAGGGATGTAGGTCATAAATTCAACCACTATCAAAAGTCCTCTCTCCTAACATCTAAGTTCAAAGCGAAGAATATCATGATATATCACTAATTAAAGGATCTAGAAAGCCTTTTTCCAATTTCGAATACAGAAAAATAAGTGATGCTATATAACTCCGCACAAAAAGAAGCATTAGTATCTTTATCAATCACCTTATCTTTAAACTCTTTACTTAAATTATCTTATACTTGTAGAAAAGGTCTTGATCTCCTATCTTTTTCATGACTTCAAATATTCTAAAAAGAACTTGAGATCTCTAATGTTTAAGGAATCATATGCCACAATAAGCGATTGAAGAGTTTAAATTCTACTACCTTGACCTCTCCCTATTTATATTTTTGACATCAAAATTGAAACTATAGTTTTGAATCTTGGTGACACTGATGAAAGCATCCATATAAGTTTCATAATAACTACCATCCTACTAAATTCCATTTTTCAATGTCTCTTCCTACACAATCGACATTTTAACAGTCAACAAATATGCAAGCCTCCAAGTGCTCCATCCTCTGTATTATTTTCTAGATTATTGTCTAAAATTTATATGTTTTATAAACCTTTGTCTCCTCACAACAATGGAACGTACAACAACTTCAAGTTGTAGTGCTCATAAACCAAGTTTTCTATCCAATCTACATTCAAAGTGTTTTTCTTCACGCTATGATGAAATTGTTCTTGCTTCAACACCTGTCTGCAAAAAAAAGTGTTCACAACCCATAAAAGCACCTTCACTACCAAACATCACACCTTTGTGGAAGAACCACCATACATGTTGCTACATAGAGATTAGAAGTGGGGGCGATTTACAGATTTTTTACCACTTTTCACCCTCAAACATGCCTCAAACAATAGTCTTCATACATTGTAAGTGCATTTTTTGGAACTCTTGAGCAGTCCAATGGATAAAGTAGCAATAACACCATATTATCTCAAAATTATTTGGGCATAGGAAATAGCAGCAAGAAGCATACTTCCAATTATAGGAAACAATGAGGCCTCATATTCGGGAAACCTATTTTTGACTTCCTAACAATAGTGGGAAGTATAATCAATGAACTTGGGAAACCTATGTGTTACCACCCATTTTGATTGAATGTCAAATAAGAGATGTTGGCAAATAGCAGCAAGAAGCATACTTCCAATTATAGGAAACAATGAGGCCTCATATTCGGGAAACCTATTTTTGACTTCCTAACAATATTGGGAAGTATAATCAACGAACTTGGGAAACCTATGTGTTACCACCCATTTTGATTGGGTGTCAAATAAGAGATGTTGGCAAATCCAGTGCATAGTCTTGAGGCCCTACAACTTAGAGAAGTAGTAGATGAAGAAAACGAAGTGGTTGCTAGTTCTGACAAGAAAAATGTTACTACATAGATGGGATCGTGTACTGTTCTTGGTAGTTGCGACACTGAAAAGAAGGTTCAAATAAAACAGAATGAGATTTCAAAGGTACCTTCTAATATTGGACATGAAGGCCTAGAAAGCATTACAGTAATATCTTCAACATCTGTAGAACATCAAGAACGGTGTATGGAAACAAAAACATAACATAATGCATGATCAGATGAACTGGCTTCTTTCGACGAAATTATGGCAGCAACAAAACCTCCAATAAAGGATGGAAATAGTGATTCAACATAAATACTTGATTTTGAATTAAAGGAATCTATTGAACCAAATGAAGCAAGTCAACATGAAGCATTGATACCCACACCAACATCTATTCTTTCAGTTATTCCTTGCACAAGTGCTTATGTTTCCCTTTATGTATCTTCCACCAACTTAGCAACACCAATTGCGGTGGTTGCTAGGTCAACAGGATCTTTAATTCCCACAATAAATACAATGCAAAACATAGTAGAACTAGGATGGAAAGGATCTACAACAATAACTTCTTCTTGACCAACAGTGTCCTATCTCCAAAATACCAATTTCAAATGTTGTTGCATTTAATTCAATTGGAAAAGGAAACAAAGGTTCTTTAGATATTGATCTTAATGTATCTTATGAGAGAAAATTTGAAGATAGGGTATTAACAGTGAACTTATCCTCTCAAACATGTGAACCATCAACAAGTTTTGGATGCAGAGATTTGAGTGCCCAACATTTTATATCTTAAATATCCGAACCATCAACAAGTTTTGGATGCAGAGATTTGAGTGCCCAAGATTTTATATCTTAAATATCTGAACCATTTTATTTTGTTGGGCCTTGTAGTCCCATGAATTTAGATTTAGAATTGAATCACATTGATACGGGAACAATGGGATAACCAAAATGCCTCTTGACTTGTTAGTGCTAAAAATTTTGGATTGACTTTGAAGAATTCCACCGGTGCATTGTCCCTTGGATCTTCATGTGTTTTGATAGATTTTGACTTGAATGATGGACCCACTTTTAATGATAGTGGGGATTAATTACTGCCTCAGAATTTTAGCTCATCTTCCTAGCATGCAGTGAATGCAAGAATGAAAAGCAAGTTATCTAGTTCGTCATCTTTGTTTTCTTCTGGAAAACCCTTTCAAGCACTCACAATGCCTTTGCATTTTAACACCAGGACATATGATCAAGTTATCACTATAGCTTCATATGCACCTTAGTCTAATTAGATTTCATTAGCTGGCCCTAATTTCTTTAATGGTGATATAAATATATGGAAAATGTCCTTCTCATTAGATCCTACTATTCCTTTTCAAAAACCTTAAGTACATCATATCCATTTATTGGATTTTCTTTTGAGTCAAGTTTTCCTCTTAACTTTGCTTCTCTTTTAGGTGGCTCACTTTCCTACCCAGATTCATTAGGATCGGGATTTTTTCCTATAGTCCCCCCAGATAGTCACTACAAGGTCATTCTCATCATAACATGTGATACCATACTTTATAATTCCCATGATGACATCTGGAACGATGAACAATATCAAATGGACTACACCAAATCTTGATTTAAAAACAAGTCCTGAGATGGGTTCCATCTCTTACAAGGAAGAGAGGTTAGTCATCAAGCAACCTTCAATAAATGGTATTATCTATTTGGAGCATCTGAGAGCATTCTTATGAGGTACCTCATAAAGGAAATCAACCTTGAAATGATTATACTTTTCCTTTATAAGGTACAAGGCATGCATTCCCTCCATTGTATAACAAATCTAGAGATTGAATTTCATACCAATAGCTAAACTAAAGATTGAATTTCATGTTGTATAAAAATACTATCAGTTTGTTATTTTCCCAATTGAATGAATCTTAGCAAGGGATGTGCTCATACAAGGAGCAACTAAAGTTTGAACCTCTTGTTTCTATTAAACCAGAAACATGTTCACGTGGTTATTACTCATGGATCTTGGTAGCGCAAATATAGATTAGTTGTCTTTTTTCGATCTGATGAGTCTTTATGCAGATTAGGTTAATATTATTCCTTTCTTTCCTTACCCAATCTAGTACAAATTGGGGGTAATTTACTTGTGAAAAGAATATTCATTTCCATACACTATATTTAGAGAAAATTTTCGACAATGACTTAGCTGACGGGGCCTTCCAAAATGAAAGATATTCTTTTTCCTCTACCCTACTTGATCCTTAGGGTTGGAAATAGACTTCTAGCTAGTTAGATGAGTTCCTAGTTTATTTGTGTTCCCTCTTCAAAAAACGTTGAATCAGTTCTTCCTAAAATTCTCCAAAATTCCTTTTCGTACATGTGCCATCGAATTCTAGTAGACATGCGTGGCTTCTAGCACCGATTTCATTAATACCATCCTGCCCGCTTCAGACATCCACCTAGTGCACTAGAAATTGATCCTTTTCTCAATTTTGGCAATTAGCCACAACCAATATTTCTTGACATAAGAATTTGGTTTCAAACACGTATCCAAGGTATTTTAGGCCATCTAAAAAATATGAGAAATATGGGAACATATTTCTCATGTAGTCCATCAAATCCTCATCTAACCCATCATGCATGAGGGTAGACTTATTGATATTTAATTCCATAGTTGTAGCCAAGTTGTTGAGATGCAAACTTTTCTTAAAGTGATTGTCTTCCTACTTATACCCAAAGTAAATGAGAAGTACATCATTGTTGTACAATAAATGGGTTAAATCCTCCTCTCCTCACCATAATACCCTTGACGAGTCTCTTCCTTCTTGCCTCAAGAATCATCTTGCTTAGGCCTTTACCAAGTAGAAGGAAGAGATAGGTAGGTTACCCTTGTTTCAAACCTTTAAATGGTTTCAAAAATTTGGAGGTGACCCATTGATTAAGATGGCATAGTTAGCTGTTTGGACACAATTCCATTTGCAGGAAAATAATACACATGTGCACATGTTACGGAGAGAAATTCCTATGGCTTGGGGTACCACAACAGATAGCTTGACTCCATAAATCAATCCTTTCCAATATGCAATAGAAATTAAATGTCTAACACTAAAGGATCGGACCTCGTACCTTATTCCGGACGGTTGAAGTAGATCCCCGTTGAGCTTTCCAATCTTCAGCTTGAATTGCTATATTACTTCCTCAACAACAAGTAAACAATACAAGTATTCTATATATCATGGTGTTAGATCTATTCAAGCATATATAATCAATAATGTAAAAGCATTTGACATAATCCCATGGATAAAATATTCATTCAAATACACATCATTGGACAGGAAAAGATATTTTTATTAATATAAATCAGAGATTACAAGATACAACCTCTGACGACACGTCTGCGAACCAGAGAAACTGAATCCCCCACTTGGGCCTCCACCACTTCAATCCTCCATCTCTCGATAGCAAGCTCACAAGAAAAAGGAAAGCTTGGGAAGAACACAAAAAGTGCTCCAAGGGACAAAGGGATGTAGACTCAAGCATAAGTTCCGGCAACAATGGACTATAGTTTCTTTGCTCTCAATTCTCTCTTATGCCTTCAATGTACCAAGGGGTTCCTTATATAGCTTTTCAAAGGGGTAATGAAAGGTCGAATCCGAGCGATCTCAAGGCATACGGAAGGCTAGGAGTCAAATGATTCGGATCCATGTTGAGGAAAACTCCAAAAGGATTTGGATTATGCACACATCCCGATGTACGCGGTTATATGGGTCAAACCCGCATATGTACACGCTTATAGGTTTAAAAGCTGCGTATATCATTTTTCATATGTTTTTAGGGATGATCAAGGAAACATCAAAGGACAAAAAGTGGTCCATGGGGTCTAATGAGTCTGCAGCGGGACAGGGGAAGGCCATACAAAGTGTGATTTACCTCGAGTGGTGAAATACGCTATAACAGATGCCCCCTAATGTGTGAGGTCAGAGGGGTCATACGATGGCCGAAATATATTACAAGTCCATCCCAGAAGTGGAGTGATGAAGGATCCCAAATGGAATACCAACCACCCAATCAGCATAGTACAATAATACAAATCTGCATATAACTGCAAGTACATATAGCAGTCCCGGATACATAAGAGTACAATGGCCATGAATAGGCATAATACATGATATCACATATGTTGTCATCGCCACGTACAATATACATAGATCAGAATCTCCATGATGAATATATACAAAAGACTATGATCTCCAAAATGGCTGAAGATATACAATAGATCAAGATCTCCATAGTGGCTAGAAATGTCTGACATATACTGGAATCAAGTCACGAGAGCTGAAATCTCATGAACACTGGCACGATCAAAGATGTAGCATATAAGAGATGCCACCAATCTGGAAATTATTCTACACAAACCGCTACGAGTACATGTCCTACTATGCAAATAGAGGTGTCAATGTCGAACATAGTAGTCCATCATCTGATTACCGGTCATTATTGTATGCCGTTAACAGACGCGAGATCACCCACCGATAATGAAAATGGGAATCAAGGTACTAGAGTGCAAACTAACAAGTGTGAATAAATGTGTTGAGGTCGAACACTTGAGAGGATCCATAAATCAGGGGACATTGATGTATTCCCGAGAACTGTCGATGGACTGATGACTGCAAGTCTCAAGGCACTCAAAAAGGACTCTAGATTCCAATCCCAGAATAAATGATCTGAAGTCGATGGGATGAAATCCGCTGGAAGGAGGGAATTAAGGCATCCCCCATCATCCAACACGAGGTACTCAGCAAATTTGTATAATGTGGAAGGACTCGATCATAAGGTGCACGAACCAGTAACTGTACCGGGAATGGCCGACATGCAAAGTCAAGATAACTGAGGAATGGCCGACTTAGGTTTCAACTTCCTTCGAACAAGAGCATAACGGCGTATGGTGACTGAATGAAGGCAACATAGACTCGATATACAAACTGGGACATCTCTGTGACACAGGAGGCATCGACAGAGGCTCCATAGGGACTGGAAGCTTAACCAGCCGGTGGAGATAAACTGTGATAAACGAGTAGAGCTCCTAAGTCAAACTATAACCCAACCAATGGATGTGATATACAGTGCTCTGTTCGAAGGTGACACGACTCGATAGCTGCCAAAGATAACATCTTTCCTTGTTCGGCTTTTTGGTTTTTTGATTTTTTTTTGGACTTTTTTCAGTTATTTGAAAAGCTTGAAAAAAGAATAAACTAGCTTTATAGTTACAAACTAGGAGGAGATGAGTGTCATAAGGGAAAACAAACTAGTTCCAAGCAGTGGAACATACCTATGCTCAATGCAAGGATACATCTGTAGGATATCGACACTCGGGGGAAAAATCCCCTCCCGGTAAAAAGGGAATCAAGCTGCGAAGGATATAAAAAATGGCTCTGCATGGCTAGACATGAGACAAGCTC
>LPNX010141716.1:3137-16073 GCA_001517045.1 Pseudotsuga menziesii
TAAGATTGTTGGTACAACGACTTTGTAGTGAGAAAACCAGCAAGAAAACCAAGGAAACTCTAATTATGACACACATAATACATATATTTAAAGCACTAAAATCTAAATTTTAGAGATGCCAGAATGGCCTAGAAGCTTTCCAGAATTATGAGTACTTTCTGTAATAATTTCCATAATTGTAAAAAAAGCAAATTTTGCTAATTCAAACAACTAAATCAGCAAGAACTCTAAATGTTTAACCCACATATTTTGTGATATAATCCAGCATGAAACCCTTAAGTGAAATATGAAATTTGAAGAATAGTTAGGGTTATTTTATCTCTATTTTTCTGCAATGTACCAATGAAGTGAAACAAAAATAAACTTGGAACACATAAAATTCAAAATAAGATGTAACACATTAGGTGCACATAAAGCTGATAACAAAACCACATAAGATGCAACATAAAAGACACAGATATACGTGGTTCACCCAACCCGGGGTTACGTCCACCAAAGTTTAGTCATCTTTTTATTAACACAAATTCAACATAAGAAGGTACACAACACACATCATATCAGCTGTGTTATGCTTTTTCCTCTTCCCGCTTTCTCATATGCTCAGAGAGAGAACCTTTACATCAGGTTCTATTATAATCTTTAACAAAAATAATTCCGAGTGGTTGAGGCCCATTCCATCAATCCCACTATACTCGAGATCTCACTTTTAG
The DNA here is from genome assembly GCA_001517045.1 of Pseudotsuga menziesii. Lineage (NCBI taxonomy): Eukaryota > Viridiplantae > Streptophyta > Pinopsida > Pinales > Pinaceae > Pseudotsuga > Pseudotsuga menziesii. The sequence goes on from LPNX010141716.1 coordinate 3,848, forward strand.
CCATCCACCACACTTATACTTATGATTCTATTATCTCTAGTTTTTTAAAGAACAAGCGTAAAGCGCTGCAAGAAACTAGAACGTGATGTTTTTTGCAACCCCTAACTGAGGCAAGCCTTCGAGGGTTATTGCTTTAATTCTATAACTAAGTGATTTCCCATCCAATCCACATGTGACCTAAGTCGTATTAATGCCTAATATATTTAATATATTCAGGTCCATGTAATGCTAGCATAGTTTTATCAATTCACTTATGTAAAAACACCTAATTGCTACAAACAATCAACATCGTATTGAGGCCACTTTGTTCTATACTGTCAGATCCTTAAGGTAAGGATGAGGTTATTGATTTTCATATTTACATATAAACATGTCAATATACGTATGTAGAATATAACCTTACAAATCAAAATACATATGTATCTTATAGAATTTCTACAACCTAAATACTTAACCGAGTCATGTGGACACTGTCTCATTTTATAGCTTTAGATTCTAAACAAAATGAGAGATATCATTACTTTTCCATGAATATATGTAAATTATAACATTACAAATCTAATAAAAATACATTAGGATTAGTTCTAGTGCATTCATTTTCTGGAACCATATCAAGTTCCATTTCAAAACTTGAAACATAGAGAGGGATGCAATGCTTGAGGTGGGATCTAGGTATCAGGAAACTAGAAGATAAATACCGTGGTTCAGAACCAAAATCGAAGCACACAAACACCTTCAATAAGAAATTGGAGGAAGGCTCTATGCCAGATCCAGACGTAAGCAAATAAAGGGGCATAAATGCAAGGACTTAGATCCAAAAATGCAGAAATGAAAACGCATACATCACAAAATACGGTGCTCTTCTCCAGGTCGGATCTGGGTAGCAGGTAAATGTTTCACAAGAGGAACGAGGTTTTTGTATCCAATCATGCAAAAGCACGCATCCATTCAAATAACACTCCTTCAGGAACAACGTAGTAAACTATGAAAAATGTAGCCAAAATCACCGCCTAACGCATACATCCATTTCTTCATATAACTAAAAGTACAGCAAGGATAATACCAAGGGATTTTACTAGCGAGTACCTCAATCGCTATAGATATTGAAGAGCTCATGATACACTGGAGCACCAGTCCCAAGAAGATTCTGCACCCTACTATTCAGCAGCATTGGCTTTCCTCTTCTGGTGACGCAGCCACCTCCTTCAAATCACATTTACTCATAAAACCCAAATATCTACCCTCCTCTCGAACACGCAGAGATAAAACAATGCTGAGATAAACCCAAAATTCTATGCTTTGGAAAACGTAGAGATAATCAACGCTGAGATAAACCCAACAGTCTACCCTCTGGAAAACGTAGAGATAAACAACGCTGAGATAAAACCCCCAAATGTATAACCTCTATAAAATGTAGAGATGAACAATGCTGTGATCAAACCCAAATGTATACCCTCTGGGAAAAATGCCCCTCGCAGATTCCTTTTTCTCCTCTTAAAAAGATAACGTAGAGAGCCACCCGCCCCCTCTTTCTTTGCACTTGCCTCTTTTAATAGCGTGAGGGAGCTTAATTTCCTCCTTAGATTTCTCCACTAAAGCTGGGATGTTTTTCTTTTCGTACATTGATTAGAGTTACCAATTCTGACAGCTCGTTTCTTGGGAGGAAAAAATCTGGAGAAAAATACACCATAAAATCCTCCATAGGATCCTCTTACAAGAGTCAGTTACTTCCTCCTCCAATTGCTAATTTGGTAGGAATCCAAAGGTGTATAAATATATATTTAGATATAGCCTTGATACACACACACACACACACACACACACATATATATATATATATATATAGTTTAACATATATGAATAAATTCCATATAAATATATGTCACCACTATTTAAATTGAAGAAATGCATATGATGGTATTTCTTCATATTATTAAGTCGACCATAATTTCTAGTCCTTTAGTAATTAATTAATTAGCTTTCCATTCCTTTGGCTCTTTCAACCCTCAAATAGTTTCTTGACCCTCTTTTTCGAGGCTAATATGCTGGTACCCTCTTATATCCTGGGTAATTATGTTAGAATTTAGCTAAGTCGGTTATAGTATTTTATTTTTACTTGGGTTAATTATGGTGAGAATAGAAATCCCTATGGTTGCCATAGATAAGAAAAATACGAAGACTACGGCGTCGAGATTAAGAGTTCCCTCACCATCCCCTTTTCGCCCTCCTGGGTTTAGTTGGCCCCATTGTTAAATTGGGTTACTGTTCTCTGCCTCCTAAGTTTCCCACTCAGTTAAATCTTAACTTTTATTAGCAGCAAGGTTTTGTTTTCTGGTGGGGCCTTGGCCTTGAGCTCCTCACCAAAAACAAGTACAATATCCATTTGTATTTACAAAATATTTAGGGTATGAGAGGGATGTTATAGTCCCTTGTATGTATGGAAGAAGAACCTTTGTCATGTATTCTTCTTGTTTAGTTTTCTTGTCAGTGTTTTTGTTGCTTATGTCTTTTTCCCTTTTGAATGCTCTCCTAATGTCTTTTTTGATATAACCATTATTTTGAAGGGCTTTTGTTAGGTATCCTACTTCATTTTCAAGGTGTTCCTTATTCGATATTCCGACAGCTCATGTAGCAAGAGTGTGTATAATTCCTTGTTTTTGTGATGGGTGATGATGTGAACTAGCGTGTACATACTTGTCTGTGTGGGTCTTTTTTCTGTAGACCTGGTGGGATAGAGAGCCATCCTCCCTCTTAGTGATTGGTACTTCAAGAAAAGGAAGTCAAATGTTTTCTTGGATTTCCATGGTAAACTTTATATGGTTGGATTGATTATTCATATTTTAAAGGAAATAATCTAATTTCTCATCTTGTGAGGCCAAATAAATTTCTCCAAACCGCTTCCATTCTCTCATCTTTAGAGGGTAAGAGTCGAATGCTTTCTTTTCAAAGTATTCCATGTAGAGGTTGGCCACCATAAGTGATAATGTAGATACCATTGCAACACCACTATTTTGTTCATATATCTCTCCGTGAAAGGTAAAATATGTTGAATTCAAACACACTTTTACCATTTAGGTAATCTCTTCTCTTGTGATCTCTTTTAATACCTTGAGGACTTCATCTACCAAAATTTTTGTGTAAAGGGAGACCACATCAAATCTCACAAGCATGTCATTATCATTCAAATTTAGATTCTTTATTTATTGAATAAACTGTGTTGAATCTTTGATATGTGAAGGAAGACTCAACTCTGAAGTCCAAAATGCATCGAGATGAAAAATCCCACACAGGTTCCAAACTCTCCATTAACAGCTACCACCTGTGAAAGCCTAAACAAAATACATTATAATTATTATAAAATTATACTAATTATTAACTATTATATTACCATTGCAATTTTTTCAAAAGAAAAAACATTTTTCTTGATATTTATTAGGATCAAAGAAAAAGTCACAATTACAAAAAATTTAACATTCATACTTCTAGCATAATCTATAACTACATACAACATGGTAAAAAAAATATCAATCAAAACTCTCATTGCAAAACCAAAAAACTACTTATTATACAACCCATCGTATCCTCAGTAACAGGAGGTTAAAAACATATGAAGGTGTATCAAAATTGTTGAGCAAGAAAACTTGAAAAATACCAGAACAAAAAGTTCAAGATATAGTTTCTTGTCGTTCATGGATAAGTGAACCTTCCATGAATTCTTAAAAATAGAGTAACCTTCGACAAAACAAACAATTTTTTTAGATAAATTAATCTTCTTCAAAGTTGAATGTTTTGGATATATGAGAAAAATAGATGATTGAAGGATCTAATTAAAATTTTAGCCCTTTTGTATCAATGTCAATGCTAAATACGTGAAGCTTATATCTACCCATATCCCATTCTATGATAACTTTGCAGTCACCGTATATTTCTAATAAATCAATCCCATTTTGAGTAGAAAAATGAATAACTTCCCACAACCCCAACAGTTATTCCTTGGTGATACTACCTTTTCCACTTCCCATCTGTAATTTAAAATATGTTATTGGTAATCATGAGAACCATACAACTAGCACGACACCCCTCCACTAAGTCACCATAAAAAAACAACAATAGAGGAGAAAGAGAAGATTGGAGGAGAAGGAAAATTTTTCATCTTAGGGTTATCATTAATAAAATATTCCATACAAAAACTAATACTTTTGATGCAACACTGATTGATGTTTCACAAGAGGTTTTCAAAAATTAGCTTGTTTTGCATGTTCCAAATTGAGGGAGCAGATAAATATAGGGATCATCTTGTGCTTTATTTCATATAGAAACTGGATCCTAAAACTTTTATCCATATTTGAGTCTCCCTAAGGAGAATCGATATCCATTTATCCACATACAAAAAAACAACACATTTTTTTTTAAAACACAATGAAAAAATAAATGATCAATTGAATCATAATCATTTCTGCAAATCACACATAGCTTGGGACCATTCCATCATCTTGTCATCATATTTTTCCATGTAAGTAACATGTTTTCGAGAAGCAACTAAAAGAAACACATCATTTTTTGTGGAAGAACCCATTTACAAAGCTTGGTGTGCCACCATTTTCTTTCAAATTGCTTCTGATATGTAGTAATGGCCTCATATTCATCATTTGTTGATATATTCCCAGAATATTTACTCCACACCCATACTATACTTTCATCTAAATTCCAAAGTATGATGCACGAATTGTTTAGGTAATTTATATAATTATCCCAGCTATTCTCCCACCCACCTTGTAATCCAATATCTCTTGAATTTAGCCACTAACCAGCATCTAAAATAGACTACCACAACCTCTTAATTTGATTAAGAGTAACAAAAACAATTTCAATAGTATATTCTAGAATTTCGACATGAAAGATATAATTTCAACTATCTCAAATGTAGGGATCAATGCCAATATGAAAGCTCTTACCATTCCCAATATTGCAAGTAGACAATTTTCTGTTCTAATGGATTTTTTTTATAAAAATTGTTCCATATTATAGAAGCACCATTATTCATTACTTTTGTAGATATGAACCAACTCAACAGTGATCCCCCCCCCCTAAGGTTTTTTGATTTTATGACAATGTTCCATAAAATATTATAAAAAAATATTATTCAACATACTTTTCATACATAATGTTGAATTGAACTAGCTCAATTTTTTTAGGTCCCATTCTCGAATAGATTCAGGAAAAGCTAATCTTTCACAATAGCATTTGAGCACAAAATTTGACGAAAGAATCTGACGGCATTCGACGTAAAGTACGATTGTATTGGATTGCAATGATGAAAAGTACTGTACGTTCCAATTTTTTTTGGTCATCTTGTAGAGTCATCGAATTTTCGACTTTATGATGCGTAGGTTTTATGACAAACATGGTCATCTAAAATTTGACAACCTTGTCATCTAAAATTCGACGATAGATCGTCTGACATTCAAAAAAATTCTCATCGAAAATATGACAATCATTCGTCTGAAATTTCACAGCTATTAATTTGAAATTTGACAACTATTCATCATCATCATCATCAACAACAACATCATGATCCTCATCTTCATCTTCATCATCAACATCATCGTCATAATCATCTTCATCATCAACATCATCATCATAGTCATCTTCATCATCATCACCATCATCATCATCATCATCATTATCATAATCATCATCATCGTCAACCCCATCAATGTCAGCGTCTTCATTATTGTCATCATCAACATCATCATCATCATCATCATTGACATTGTCATCATCATAATCATCATCATTATCATCATTAGAGGAAATTTCAACTCAAAATGGGCCTCCTAAGGAAAATTAATAAAATAATAGTTAAAATAATAAAATAATATTTATTAATTTTGGAGGGAGAAAAGAAAAAACTACTTTTTTGTTCGTATTTTCAACATATCTCCTTGTGTTTTTACGCAAATTTTGATTGGGAGAGCTCCTTGGATGTGGAATAAATTCTGCATCCAACGAGTACCCACTCATCATACTTTTGGCAGGCCTCGCTACCCCAAAAACAAGAAATACCTGAAAAAATGTGATGATGACATCATCATCACATTTTTTCAGGTATTTCTTGTTTTTGGGTAGAAGGGCCCATCAAAAGTATGTTGAGTGGGTACTCGTTGGATGCCGAATTTAATTTCGCATCCAACAAGCTCTCCCAATCGAAATTTGACTAAAAACACAAGGAGAGATGCTGAAAATACGAACAAAAAAGGTAGTTTTTTTAATGATACCTAGCCCCAAATTTATATTAAAAAATTGTTTAAGAGGTGCTCCCTTTTTGAATTTTTGAAGCATTTTGATTGGTTAATACATGATGACATGGAATTTGTATTATTATTGGAAGGCCCATTTTAAATTGAAATTTTCTCTAAAGAATCTTCATCGTGATCATTGTCATCATCATCGTCATCATCATCATCCTCATCGTCATCTTCATCATCATCATCTTCATCATCATCATCACCACCATCATAATCATCATCATCGTCATCATCAACATCATCAACATCATCATCATCAACATCATCATCATCATCATAATCATCATCATCTTCATCTTCATCTTCATCATCATCTTCATCATTGACATCATTGCTGACTTCATCATCATCTTCATCTTCATCATGATCATCATCAACATCACCATGATCATCGATGATCATCATCATCATCAAAATCACCATGATCATCATCATCTTCATCCTCGTCATCATCATCATCACCATCGTCATCGTCAGCTTCATAATCATCATCTTCATCGTCATCGTCATCACCATCATCATCACCATCACCATCATCATCATCATCATCATCATCGTCGACATCATCATCATCTTCATCTGCATCTTCATCATCATCTTCATATTCATCATCCTCAACTTCCTCATCATCTTCATCTTCATCATGATCATCATCGTCATGATCATCACCTTCATCTTCATATTCATCATCATCATCATCATCATCGTCACCATTGCATACTTCATCATCATCTTCATCTTCATAATGATCATCATCACTGACATCATCATAATAGTGATCATCATCATCATCATCAACATCACCATGATCATCGTTGTCACCATCATTATCAGCATTGTCATCATCTTCATCAACACTAACATCATCACCATCATCACCATCATCGTCATCGTCATCGTCATCATCATCACCATCACCATCACCATCACCATCATCATCATCCTCATCCTCATCATCCTTATCATCATCAACATCTTCATCTTCATCTTCATCATCATCATCATCATCATCATCGTCATCATCGTCTTCATCGTCTTCATCATTGTCATCATTGTCATCATCATCATCATCGTCATCATCATCATCATCGTCGTCGTCATCAGCTTCATCATGTGTATCTGTATGATCATCATCATCTTCATCATCGTCATCATCATCATCATGATCTTGATCATCATTATCATCATCATCATCATCATCAGGATCATCATAGGCTATTTTATTTTCATAAAAGTGGAAATATATTATATTTTCTTTTATATTTTAAAAATGATTTTACTTCATTGGAGTGGAAGCTTATTATTTTAGATTATGTGTATTTCTACCAATTAATATTGGTGTACAAAATATCTAATCACATGCATTCTAAAATATTAAATTAATATCTTACGGTTCATTTTTATAATATTATTTTTAAATTATTTTTTATAATTTTAAATATAAATGATAAATTATCATTAATTTTTATAATTTAAATTATAAATTTATTTTAATTTTTATTAAAATGGAACTTTATTCTTTTAATTTTTTTATATTTGAAATTATGTTTATTTCTACACATTTAAAATGGTTAATAAAATATTTAATTGTATATTTTAAAAATAATTATAATTAATTTTATATTAATAAAAAATCATTTTTATTAATTATAATCAATTATTTACAATAAATACAAATAGTATTTATAACCAATTAAAGAATAAATTATAGCCATATACACTTTGGATATAGAAAACAATATTGATATACGACCCATACATGAAGTCATGAAAATGTACTTATGGCATATACTACACATTATTGTTGGTCATTACATGGGACCTCTTTGTAACAAGTCCTTAATGGATTATGTCCATCATGTTGTTGAGATACAAATTCTCTTACAAGTATGATCATTAAACATGCATTATACAATATGGTTGGGTAGGGAAAATGACAATGTCTACTTAGGTATTCAAGCGTTAGTCTTATAACATATGGAGTAGTTACTAGTGGTTCATTAGTGGAATCCCACATTAACATCAAAAGAAACAAAGTTTTGTTTAGTGGTTCATTAGCGGAAGCACACATGGACCTCAAAGGAAAACAAAGCTACAAACTAATTTTTAGAACTCAATAATGGGTTGTTGGAATACAAGGATGTTTCAAATGTACAAAAATTGTTTAGAACTCAACAATAAGTTTTTGGAATAAAAAGAATGGTGCCCACTGACATGAAAAACATCATAGAGGCATGGCATGATTTGATGCAATTGATGTGATGTGATTTGATGCAATTGACAAGAACATTTTTTATCACACTTACAAATCAAATACAATTAATTGTGCCACCAATCAAGATGTCTTCAGATTCCTTCTTATGCCTAACTACTCCACCAACATACCGTTTGGCACCATCCACTTGAACTTGTAGAAAATACCTTGGACCACTCTTCCATATCTGTCACCATTAATTTATCCACCATGAGATATGTTGTTGAACAATATGAATTTGGAAATATCTCCAATTCCTCTTAGCTAGCACTACATCTTGCACCTGTAGAGGATACATTGGACCACATCTCCATATCTGGTTTTGGTGTTTTTATTTATTCCCAAATCCAATCATTCGTAAACCGTATGATCTCTTTCTTCATCAGTAGCACTACTTGACGAAGACCATTACTGAAATTGTAGCTTGGGTAGGATTTTTATGTTGTAATTGTACCTTAGTTATTAAGGGTTCCCTGGGAAATGAGATTTTGACAAAATATTGGTCAAGCTACTATGTAACATTGGTATGGAGCACGTCTTATACACTTGGTGAGTCTGAATGGGTGGTTCTACATGAATGCACGCCATTTTTTCAACATTGGAACTCATTAGTACTTTCTAAGACCAAATTAGGTCATGGGGAACTACTTTTGTATTGTATCTATGTGAGGCAAAAGGACCATGCACGCCAAGTTGGATACAATAATCCACAACCCTAAAATTTATGAGGAAGAAAAAAATGTGAAGCTTTGGGGAACAAGAGGTAACACCCCTCCAAACTTGTCAACTATATGGAACTCTTATAAACCCACTTTACATGGAACTCTTATACAATACAAATTTGTAGGTGAAGTGGAACTCTTATAAACTTTAAATGAATATCCTTGTCAACTATATTATGGAACTCTTATAAACTTTAGATGAATATTCAACTACATGGAACTCTTATAGTGAAATACAAATTTGGAGGTGAAGTGAAGTGGAAATTGTCAACTATATGGAAATCTTATTAAATTTAGATGAATATCCTTCATCATCACCATCATCCTCAACACCACCATCATCCTCATCATCATCATCATTAGCATAATCACCATCATCATCGTCATCGTCATCATCATTAGCATCATCATCATCATAACCATCATCATCATCATCATCATTATCATCATCATCATTAGCACCATTGTCAACATTAGCGTCAGCATCATCATTAGCATCATCGTCGTCATCATTAGCATCATCATCATCGTCATCACCATTAAATCCTATAACATATCTACCCTACCTATACTAGCATACACAAAACTAATATATCCTTTGTAAGTCGAAGAAAGCTGTGTTGCATGAATTTGAAATTCGACATTTCGACCCCTTCTCTGGGATCATCATCAGGAGACGTACAAATCTTTGAATTTTTTTTAAGGGAGATAGGTATGTAATAAATACTTGTTTTTGGAGTGAGGTCTAAGAAGTTTTTGGAGTCGATGAGTGAAAGGTAAAAATTAATTTTTTTTTAAAATATTATGCCAAAATTTTTATTTTTTTTAATTTAAATTTTTTTTAAAATTTTTAAAACTAAAAGTAAAAAGTTTTTTAGTTTTTTAAAAAACTTATGATGTTTCTCAACATTTTGTTTTTACAAAATATTGTGGAGAATTTTAAAAAATTTGATAAAACTCTCAAAATTATTTATATAATTAGGTCTAGCATTTTTAATTTTAACATAAAAACTTTTTAAAAAAATTTAAAAATTTTTATTTAAAAACTAGACTTTTATAATTTATCCTTTTGTAACGTCTCCTGATGATGATCCGAGAGAAGGGGTCGAAACGTCGAATATTAAAGTTGTCAACAATCCGAGGGTTAATGGCTCTATACCCAACCCACTGTAGATGGACATATATATATAATATCATAGCATATTATAATTATTTCAATGAATAATATACTTGCATGCATGTTCACAGATTATAATATAAATCATTGTAAATCATTTCATGCAGTTGACTATAGCATCGACCCACTGCATGGTTTAAAAATCTAGGTGACCACGTGTTTCCTTCTCGGCCAAGTGTTGGAAGTATAAAAGTTTGTGTAACCCTATTCTTTATTATTTACTTCTGTGGTTCTCGGGCCTTCGGGCCACTGCAACTATTTCGATGGCTGCCATGCTAGATTGCTATTACTAGTTGTGCTCCGAGTCTGGCTTACATTGGTTTCAATCTACTATATCCGGTCAAAAAAAAACCCTTTATGTGAACTGTGTGTGTTTTATCTCTGCAAGGTCTTTAGAGAGTCATGGAATAAGGTTTTATGGCCTACAAGAGGATCCTTGTTTGTTTTCTCCTTGGCTTTCCCTTGCAGAGATAGTTACAAAACTTGCTTGCTGCGGTTTCAACACTGCCCTTGTTGTAGGGTTTGTGAATCTCATTTCCATGCCTTGCATTGTTGGTTACAGCTTCGACTTTATTTACTGGTTCTTGCTTGGCCATTGTCCATGCCTCCTTCTTCTACTACTGTCAGTGGTTGGTAAAAGAGTCCCTGGTTCTTCTGTCGCTGCGAGAATGAAGACTTGGATATTTCTTTCATTGGTGGTAGTGCTACTGTTCCTTTGTCGCTATGTCACCATCACTGCCAGGTAATATAATTTCTAAAGGATTAAAATCTAGACCTATTTTTTTTTTTTGTAATTAGTTTTAAAATTCATAATTTTAATTAAACTTAGGTCTTCTACCTTGCAGGTGATAGCTCGCTCGTCTTGTGGCAACGATACTTTGAGGAAAGCTTCGTCACTCTGGCTATGGGTAAGCCCTGGATAACCAATGGCATTCCAAGCGTGTTCAGTCCTTAAGGGATAGTTTTCACTTGGAGGTTACGGCCTACAAGTAACCCTTCATGGGTTACTATTCTTCGGTCTATTTTCTTAGCTTTTTCTTTTTTATTACTAAACCTTTGCTATTAGCAGGGTACTCCGGCTTATGTCGTTACTTGTAAATGTTTTTTTCACTTGTTTATGTATACTGTTATTGCGCCGAGAGGCGCTCTACAGCCCATTATGGGGGAGATCTTGTCACGTGATGTAACGTGATGTAACGTTACTAACATGTGCAAAAAATAATAGTGAAAGTGAATATTATGGGAGAGATTTTGTAACACGAAATAAAAAAAATATCACATTCGTAAAATTATTTTTATTAATAAAAAATAAATTTTCTAATAGGCCAAAAAAAATGTCCGCCACAAAAACAATCTAATATGGGGGAGATGTTGTAAGATTCTTCCTACCTAACAAAACAATAAAAGAATAAAAATTTAATTATCTGTAAAAAAAATATGTGAGTCAAGAAAAAAACACAAAATTGAATTATTCCAAAAAAAAACAATCTAATATGGGGGAGATGTTGTAATCTTCCCACCTAACAAAACAATAGAGAAGTAAAAATTTAATTATCCGTAAAAAAAAAATGTGGGTCAAGAAAAAACACAAAATTGAATTATCCGCAAAACAATGTTGGCCTTGCACATGGTTTTAAAATCATGTACAAAGCATTCTAAACAACCCATGGTTTTATTGTACATGGTTTAGGTGGCTTTGCATATGGTTTTTAAACCATGTGCAAGGCCTCCTAAACAACTCATGGTTTTATTGTACATGGTTTTG
>LPNX010141716.1:16320-40404 GCA_001517045.1 Pseudotsuga menziesii
TTGCACGTGGAGAGATTTGATCCATCTCGGCGCTTGATAGAGCCTAGGATTTGGATCTACGCTGGTGTTAATAGATCTTGTGGCATGTCATGCCATATACTGTTTAGTTTTAAAGCATAGGGATATTCTCCTTAAGCTCGAACTCAGTTAAATTTTATGCTCCTAGGGTAATTTTGTATATTAGGGTTTTTACCCTTATTCGCGTGTATAAAAGAAATCTTGTTATTTTATAATGTTTATTTGGCATTAATGACATTGTTAAAAGCTTAACCTATTACCCCAACATGTTTTGATTATTTAATTTCAAGCTCAGATATTTGAGCTAGGTTACCCGTAAGTGACCTATGTGTAAACTAATTTCTTGATTTATACTTTAAGTTTTTAATTTAATAATTAAATGAGTTAATTATTATTACAGGTATATAGTATTTTACATTACCCTAGTTGGTTTTTCACTGTCCTTAAAGGACTGTAATAATATGCAATAGATTTATTATTTAGAATACTAAATAATCTAGAACCTTGGATTATTACTTAACTGATTATGAATTACAATGTTAATGCTTTGAGGGTTTCGATCCTGCACTTTCATTTATAATTAACTTTCGTTTAAATTATTTACCTGAATTAGTTCTTTTATGAGTAATCTTTATTAAATGTTATTTATCATTGCATTTAGTCTATTTTATTTAAATAACATAAAGATTGGTTTGTTATTGTTCCTTGTTACAATGTTCTATATTGCTGTAGCTAAATTAATATAAAAAAAATGACTATACTAGTATTACCCTACTTGAAATTTGAACTTCTGTAGATATACTTAGATAATATGAACAATAAAAATGAACTATGTAAAACAATATTTATTCTTCCTTTACAGAAATAAACGAGTGCTTTATCTAAGTGGATTCTTTTTCATGTTACAGGTTCTTGGTATAATTTTACAGAATAAAGTTTTTGTATAAGAATAATAACCTATTTACTGTAACAACTTGTTAAAGAAATGAACTTGCTATCTGTAAAGTATTATGATTATTCCTTTACTAGCATTTTTATTATAATAGTCTGGTTTAAACAATAAACTTAACTAGACAGGTTAATATTCTTTCCTGAAAACAACTATATGCAGAAATAAATTATTCCATTATTCTGAAATACATACTAACTCTATTCAATCCGGATTTCTATTGTATCCTTCATCTAGTTTAAAATATACTGTTTTTGCTAGAGTACGGCTTAGTCTATTCCAGACATGGAAAAAGACAGGTTAGGATTATTTTTCATCAATTACAGATTAAATATTTCAATAGCTAAAGGATTACAATCTCTATCAGTTCACTACAAAACATTTAATTATTCATTAATCATCCAGTCTCAATTATATACTTTTAACACAGTAAAATAAAAGAATGTAGAACCTATTTAAGTTGGACAACAACAGTGTTGGTAGGCTGTTCCTCCCTACCAATTCCTGGAGAGCGCTCAAACAGCGTCTTCTCAGGACCCTCGAGCCTGTTCCTGGTCTCCTTGGCTGAGAATTGGTGGAGCAAGCAACCAAATACTAGTCCAATGACTTAGTAATCTCTCTGCACTTAGCAGTAATATCCTTCAGCTGAAAAGCTGCACTAGATCACTTTCTGCAGTTTACCCCTCAAACACCTTCCATAATTTCCCTTCCCAATGAAATCCTTTGAAGTACATTCACCTGAATGATTCCCTTCTTGGAATGAGCAGCCTCATATCTCTTCAATGGGCATTTTTATTAAGATTACCTAGGTCTTTTTTGGGTTAGTTGTCATTAATTGAGCCACGTTCTCTAATCCCACCTTCTTGGGGGATCATGACCCCAAATGTAGGGAGGTTGCCACTTGCAACATTGGAAGTGTTCGAGGATGCTGCCACTTGTCTATTTTCTCTTCACCTAGTCTCCTCCACGAACTTGACCAGTAAACACTCTTTTAACAGCTCTCCCAAGCTGTTGTCTCCACTTTTATTTATTTAAAATTAAAATATTCAAAATTACTTTCAACATCCTTGACTCTGCTGAGTCATCAATTACAACTTAGCATAAAAGTTAACATATTGTCTTGAAATAAAATCAAATATGATAATATTATTTTTGCAAAATTGGGGCATGTGACATACACACCCCCTTAGAATATAACATCGTCCTAGATGTTATTTATTATTCATCCTCAGATTCCCCTGGAACAGAATTGGATATGCATCTCGCATTTTACTTTCCAATTCCTAGGTGACCTCCTCTGGACTAAGGTGCTTCCATTGCACCTTCACCTATCCAATGGTGCAGTTTCGAAGTGTGATCTCCCTTCACCTAAGGATATAGTCGGGTTCCACCAGAAAATATCCTTCTGGTTCCACCTATACATCATTCCATTTAACAACATGAGTAGCATCATGAACATATTTCTTTAATACGAAAATGTGGAAAACATTACGTACTCTTAAATTGGGTGGTAATGCTAATTGATAAGCTACTTGTCCAATCCTAGATAGAATTTCAAATGGACCACAGTAAGGAGGTGCCAATTTTGCACAACTCCTCTGTAATGTCCCTCTCGTGCACCCTAAGTATTTTGTAATTATGAATAATTATTGTACTTGTTCTGGTGAGGAGCTAAAGGCCAAGGCCCCACCAGAAACAAGACCTGGAAATCTATTAATTATTTAAGGGGTAAAAATTGGAAAACTTAAGGCATTACTGCAACTTAATCAATGGAAAACCGAAATCCACTAAGGGGGAACTCAAAATGGGGACGGGATCCTTGGGGATTGAAAGAAGGATATATGTTTTAAACAACCTAAAATCTCAGGCGTCATCTTAGGTTGAGGAAATTTCCAAAGTTGACAAAATTGCCTTTTGGGCCTTTAAGGATAATTCTACCTAAAAAATGCCTTAAGGCATCAAGTTCCAAGGGATTCCCCTAGAACCTGGATTACGAAGCTCAGGATTTAATCTTAAGCAAAAATTATATTCATCTTAAAAAATTAAGGAATATGATATGCTTCTAAAATTTTAGCTACATCAATAATTCTCATGGAAAGTATTGATAGGAGTGGCTGACTGTCATAAGTATAGATATCAAACTACACTCTATGTGCATAGATACATGTACGAATATATATTTAGAGTATCTTGGATAAAAATATTTAATCAGCGAACATGCTACCTTAGGCTAATAATAGTTCCTATGACCACCAAACATGGGAAGCCATATTTTTATGGACTAGTTTAGAGCTACGTTGCCAAGGAAAAATAATAGCTTATATATATAAGAAGGAAAGAAGTTGAGAAAACGTCTACACAAAGAAAATAGGTTGTTATATACCTTAACCACCTTTTACTTGATTATTTTTGGAAGCCTGTAGGAGCCCCACATAACTTGGTAGACTCCTTTAGAGATGTCATGTTTATAGTATATCGGATTTCCTTTTCGTTATGTTTCGGAAGGGACAGTCCACCACCCAAATAAGGCTATTATTTAAGGAAGTTTTTGGATTTTCCATGGCGATCTCCTAGAAATCAGCCACAACACTATTCTCATGGGATTTTGTTGCCATAATTATATTGAGGAAAGTAAAGGGCGTTAGTGGGCATGCTTTTACCTATTTACCAGAGCGTAATTTTTTGGGAATATCTCCTAGAAATCAGCGATGACCACTGATTTTATGGGATCCTTACTATAGGAAATATTAAGGGAGTGAGCTGTTAGTTCGAGAATAGAGGGATTTTCACCTATTTACCCAGGACATGATTGAGGGGAGGGATCCCTTCTTAAATAAAGAAAGATCTACAGCCTGGGGGAGAGGGGGGAAATTCATGGAGAACATGGGTATGGATAGCGAGCAAGATAATTGCCGAAGTTTTCTTTTTGACCTCCATTCATGGAAAGGGAGGAAGGTCAGAAGGTCGATTCTCCCTCCCTATTAAGACATCTACCGTCGAGATATGAAGCAGCATTGTTTCATCTAGGCTTTGCACAATCTCTAGCGGCATCCACTCGGCCTGATAGGGCATGCTTTCGGCTCGCGTCCATTTAAGGTCACAGAAAAACCACTCTTGGGCAAGGTGAACTAGCCGGCCGGGAACTTTTATAGTCGGTAGCTCCATTGGAAATCGCTCTCTTCTCGACCACATGCTATTGTGGATTTCAGGGTTCAAAGATCTATTGGAGAGATGGGAGAAGGACCTGGTTTATCTCCAACATCATGAAGAAGACTAGAGGTAAGCTGTGATCTTACCACCTGTTTTGTTTTTACCAACAATACAAATGGAGACTTTACATTAAATGAATTTGTAGAAAAGAGGTTGCATGTTAGGGTTTCTTGCTTCCTTCATCGTTAATGGTACGAGCTCTCCTGGGGCATGTTTAGGAACCGAGTTAGCCCATTCTTGACTCCCACTTTCTCCTGGCTAGTCGAAATTTCCAGATCAGGTTAGATCCATGAGTATACCCAGTTAGACCTTCACAAGTGAGTAAATAGTTCATGATTTCGCTGCTAAAGAATCCAACTCGCATAGGTTTTGAATGAACTTTCCAACATTCCAAATGATTTGAAAATTCCTCTTTTCGAAATATTTATGTTGCCAAGATTTAACTAAGTTCAACTCTTGCACCCAACCGCTCCAGATAATGGTTCGCCGAGCACTTCCTTTACATGATTACTTACTTAGGAGAACGAATCCACTTCATTTAGTAAATTGTTACTAGAGTAAGAAAATCAGAAAAGGGTTTTCTCCATCATAGCACCGACTTACTAAGGAACAGATGATTTTAATGAGTAGATAATCTGTTAGAATCCCATAGTTCTGTCATCGCAGGGTTCCATAGTCTTGGGGGCTATGAAGCTTTAAGATCATTATGATCTCTTGCTCAAATAAGGGAGATGTCTTTTGTTCCTCTTTGTTTAGGGTGTCTAAAGCTTCCTTTTCTTGTAATGTGGATAAAATGAGAGAAACCTTCCACTGTGGTACATACTATTTAAGTATTTTTTTTCTCCTAGTAACCAGCATAAATGAAGCTGAACGATAAAACTTATACCTTCACAACCTCAATGTTAAGTATAGACTAGGCCTCGTTCTAGATCTGATTTTATAAACGTCGTTATACTACTCAGTCATATTGCAGTTGGGATGTGTTTTTTTTACATCTTTTCTGTGATTAGATAACCTCTACATGTGGTTTATAGTTTGAAAACCTATTTAAATGCAAGGGGGTTGAAAATGATCTAGATCGTACTTGTTGTTTAAGAAAAATTTCATACTCATATTATGTAGATGATTTATTGATTAATTCTGAATATGTATTTTCACGTAAAGACCCATCTTTACCCAAGATTTGTTGATTCAGGTATATTTTAGTTCAGGGTAATCCCCAATAACCTTGGATTAATGTTTAATCCTATCATGTGTCAAACGATGTTCTTTAGATTCAAACAATAAGGAGTCTTCAAAGTGTAAATAGGAAGATTGTATAAATAGAGTTGTGGCAGTTTGTAAGGCAACAGGATTGTTGCAGATTGTAGCTGACTATTTTGGGAAAAATATTATATGCTGCAACAGTTTGGTGGATATAACCCTGATTTTGGGGTGAACCACGTACATTGGAGTTCTCTTTCTTTTGTTTCTAAAATGCTCATGTTCTTGTGTTGTTCTGTGTACTTAAAATGGGTTAAAATGCTTAGAAAGGAGCATCAATCAGAATGGGGTGATATCAGCTAATCTTGGTTGGCACATTTGTATTTTTTTTAAGGACTCTATAATGAAGATACACTTACAAAGTTATGAATAACAGAGGAATGCTGAGACTCCAATAATCACAAATAAGATACTGTCATCAATAAAATATAATACATTGTGGATTTAATACTTTTGTAAAGACATGCGGTAACTTCATAACCTTCCACCATTAAGGATAAATTTTATTATGAAGGTTTATACTTGAAGCAGTAAATTGTAAATCACTTGGAAGCCCATATTCCAGTTAAAAGTTCCAGTCGCTACATGTTGAAATGTATTCTTAAATTGGGTATGTTAAGAAGGATATTTAAAGTTGGATAAGTATTATGCTACTAAGAAGTCACAAAAGAATTAAATTAGGATGCATGGTGTTCAATCATGAGGTTTATGACTATTCCTATGATTAGTGTTCAAGAACGGTTGAAGTCATAAAAGTATGAATTGAATAAAAGATGAATCCTTGGTTACATGTTTACTTTAAGGTGGTTTTCTTGGGTAATTAACAATGTTGCAGGTACATATTGAAGGAACGTACAAACAATTTGTGTACTTGTATCATAGTTAGTTTTGTCCATGGTAGACAAAAAAATATTTTGTAGTCTTGGGGTTGTTGCATCCCCAGTCTCAGAGAGCTCTTTTTGGGCCTTAACTTGATGACCACATGTTCACCTACCTGAAAATCCTTTGGAGTTCTTTTTAAGTCTGCTTCACTTTTCTGCCGATCCTGTGCCACCTTCAGATTTCCCTGCACTTGTTTTACAATTTCTTCCATTTTTTTTAACAATTCTGGGCCTAATACCAATCTATTCATTGGATTACTCCAAGAGATAGGAGTATTACTTTTTCATCCATATAAAATTTCAAAAGGATTAAATATGGCTGATGTCTGATAATTATTATTATAAGTAAATTCTACCACATGTAAAAATTCTTCCCACTTACCTGGATAGTCTTTCACATACATTCTTAATAGATCTTCTAGTACTTGGTTCACTATTTCAGTTTGTCCATCTTTTTGAGGATGAAATGAAGTAATAAAATTTAATGTAGTGTTTAACCCTTTAAACAAATACTTCCAAATGTTTCCTATAAATTTAGGATCTCTATACGAGATTATGACTTTTGGTACTCCATGCAATCGGAAAATCTATTTAAAAAAAATATCAGCTATGTGTGTAGCTTTACAAGTAGTCTTAACAGGTATAAAGTGAGCTGCTTTGCTTAACTTATCAACTACTACCATGATAGAATCATTCTAATTTTGGTTTCTAGGCAGGCTAGTAATAAAATATAGACTAATTATCTCCCATTTCCAGCTAGGAATGGGTAATGGTTCAAGTAATCCAGCTGGGTGTTGATGTTTAGTTTTCACCTGCTGACATTCAAAACACTTTGCAATATATTCTGCTACTTCAGTCTTCATATTTGGCCAAAAATACTCTTTTCTTAACATAGTTATAGTCTTTTGATAACCTAGAGGGCCTCAATATGGAGTTTTATGAATTTCGTCCAGAATTAATAGTTTAACTTTAGGTACGTTAGGTACATACATTCTATCCTTATACAGTAAAAAAAAATTTCATTTAAACTGTAACCTTTACGTAAGTTTTATGTTGGATTTTCTTAAGTTTTACCTTACAAACTTTGATAAATTTCATCTTGTTCTGTTCCTTCTTTAAACTGTTCATCCAAATTTGTAGCATAGGTGCTGATAGCTGCTGCAAAATTCAGCCTTGCATTCCTACTTAATGCATCAACAACTTTATTTTCTTTACCTTTTATATGCTGAATTTGAAAATCATATTCACTTAAGAAAGCTAACCACCTAGCTTGTCTGGAATTTAGATTCGGATAATCTAACAAATACTTCAATCCTTTATTATTAGTCATTAAAATAAATTTTCTACCAATTAGGTGATGTCGCCACATCTTTAAGGCATGTATTACAGCTGCTAATTCCAGATCATATGTTGCATAGTTCTTTTCATGAACTTTTAACTTTCTTGACTCATAGGAAATAACATGTCCTTCTTGATTCAGAACACCACCTAAGACATCATTACAGGCGTCATTGCACACTACAAGTTCTTTATTAGGATCAACAATTCTTAAAATAGATGCGTTGGTTAATAAAGTTTTTAACTTTTTAAAACTTTCTTCACATTTCTGATTCTAGTCAAACTTCTTACCCTTCTTCTGCAAGGAATTTATCGGATTTTCTATCCTTGAAAAACCCTCAATGAACCTCTGGTAGTAACCAGTAATGCCCATGAAAGATCGAACATCTGTCACATCCTTAGGAACCAGCCAATCTTTGATTGCCCTTATCTTTTCATGATCTACAGAAATTCCTTCCTTGGTCACCACATGACCTAAGTACTGAATCTTATCCTTGAAGAAATCACCTTTACTAAACTTTGCGAAGAGTTGATGATCCCGCAACTCTTGCAAAACAGTTTTTAGATGTTCTTTATGTTCTTATTCAGTTTTTGAATAGATTAGAATGTCATCGATAAATACGACCACAAACTTATCTAAATACTTATGCATAACATTGTTCATTAAACACATGAAAATAGCTAGGGAATTGGTAATCCCAAATGGAATTACGCCAAATTCATAATAACCATATCTAGTTCTGAAAGTTGTCTTAAAGATGTCTTCATCTTTAACCCTTACTTGATGATATCAAGACCTTAAATCTAGTTTTGAAAACACCGTGGGTCCATGTAGTTGATCAAACAAATCATCTATGCGGGGTAACGGATATCTATTTTTGATGGTCATCTTATTTAACTGACGGTAATCTATGCAAAGTTGCATGGTTTTGTCCTTCTTCTTAATGAAGATAACAAGTGCCCCCAGGGAGACACACTTGGTCGAATATACTTTTTATCAATTAATTATTTTGATTGAGATTTTAATTCATTAATTTTGAGTATGTTCATTTGATAAGGGGCCTTTGAGCTGGGTACTGCACCCGGTACCAACTCAATGGTGAAATTCAATTCCCTTTTCGGAGGTAGTCCTAGAATTTCTTTGGGAAATACATCAATATATTCTCTTAAGACTGGTATGTCTTCCACTTTTAACGTATCATTTTTAATTAGACTCTCCTCATCAGTTATTGTTACTGCATAAGATTTACATCCCTTTCTAACAGTTCTCTTAAGCTGTAGGGCAGAAGTCTACCTTATGGTGGTTTTTCTAGGGATTCATTTAACACTGTCCAAACATGTGAAAGTTTTATCATAATAGTTTAGAATTACTGTATGTTGTTCTAACCATTCCATACCAATCAGTAAATCATAAGAACCAAGAGGCAAAACATTAATTTTGACAACAGTTTCAAAGTGATCCATAACTATTGCACATTCTTTTACAAAACAAGTTACTTTTCTTTTAGCACCAGTGGCTAACTGAACTAACCAAGAATTCTCAAATTTTTCAACAGATAACTTACATTTTTCTACTATTTTAGGTGCAACATAACTGAAACTAGCTCCTGCATCAATCAAAATAGTTACAGGGGTTTGATTTATCATACCTTCTACTTCCACCATGGAAGTCCGATATTCAGCTTGTCAATTCTCCAAGGCTACGTTGATTCTGTGCATGGTCCTCCCTAGTTCCCTAATGGTCTTTTCCTCTTGTATGGTATGAATGTTGCTAACAATATTCTTCCTATTTGGACATACTAAAGCATAGTGTGGGCCATTACACTCCCAGCACTTGATAGGCTCTTTGCGCTCAAAGTTCTTGGTAAAATTTCCATGATTGTTTGCAAATTCCTTACCTTTAAAATTATTCTGGTTGTTTGGTATATTGTTCTTATTTCCTTGGAAGTTCTTGTTATTAGGATAATTTATGGCCTTATTGTTCTTAGAGTTTCTATTAGGCACAAAATCCTTCTTCTTTTGTTCAAACTGATTATTATTTTTCTTAGCCTTCTAGTTGGACAAGCTTTCTTTCTTTCGATTCTGCTCAAAATAAAAGTTAGCTTTTCTCATAACTTCTTGCAAGGTGTTTGGGTTATCATATTCAATCCTATTCTTAATATGATAAGGTAAACAGTTGAGGAATCATTGTAGCTTTGGTTTTTCATCTACAAGGTATGGTACATACCTAAGTAGACTTCAAAACATGTTGTTTAGATCTTTCATTGTCATTGATCCTAACTTTAGCTCATAAAATTCCTTTGCTCTTTCCTCATAATATTGCTCAAAAAGAAATTTCTTTTTGAAATACCTCTTAAAGGTACTCCAGTTTACATTTTTCTCCTTTATTCCCTTAACTCTTTTCAAGTCCTGCGACCAAATGTCAGCCTTTTCTGAGAGGTTATAAATAGCCATTCTAGCCTTTAACTGGTTAGAATAGTTATATATTTGGAAGTAATTCTTCATCCCAGATAACTAGGATTCATCTTCCTCCCCCTTTTCAGTCTCTCCATTGAAGGTTGGTGGTTTTGTCTTTTGAATTCCCCAGAAATATCCTCATAAGGTTTGTATTCCCTCTTCTTAGTGTACTGATTATCATCACTACTGTCACTGGTAGAAGGGTAATTTTGTTGTTCACCAAACACCTCAGAAGATGAACTACTTTCAATTTTAGTATGTTTCATCTTTTTATATTTACGTTGATGACTTCTATCTTCCGATTTTGTTCTTCTACCCCTACCCTCAGTTTGATACTTTTCAATTAGGATCTAGTTCAGCTCTTCTTGAGCCCTCAGAGTCCTTTCGTTTTCTCGCTTTACAGACTCCATTTCAATTTTTAGGTCTTTTATAGTTTGTAACAATTATGAGGCATTGGTAGTTAAATCCTCTGGTATAGGATCTCTTGGTAGATTTCCAGTTTCAGTAACTAGAGATTCTTCCTCTGCATACTCTTCCAGCCTTTCCATACCTATCTATTAAACTTCAGAAAACAATTCTCTGTCGAATAACATTTAAAAGAAAAAAAAAATACGTCGGCATAATAATTCATTTTACTGTTTCCTAAAATCTAGCTCGGCTTCATCAAGGCCTAGTGTTTTAACCTTGTGCTTTGATACCACATGTCATAGACCCAATTTTACAAAAAAAATTAAAATTTTAAAAAGTACATAAAATGCTGAGACTGCGGTTTACTAACAGCTAATAGTTAGCTATAAAAGAAACAGTTACCAAATTAGTTTATACTTAATCTAGATTAAGTTAACTCAACATTCTACTTTTTGATACAAGGTTAGTTTTTAACTTGTGCATTATTTCTTCTTTCAGTTTGCTGATGAGGTTTTCATTTGTGACTAGTAGGTGGAACTGTCTTTGGATTCTGAGGCTTACTTAGCATTTAAGCTAACGCAGAAAGCTTACTTGTTCTTACAGGTTCTACAAGTATGAATGATCAAGTAATGTCTTTACTTCCATAAAGCATCCAACAAGATTTCTTTTTGCAAAATAAATAGCTTAATAAATAAGCTGTTATATATCAAGTTACTTCTATGAGGTAAAACAAGTAGTTTTGTTTTCTTCAATTATTCTTATCAATGAAATATATGTAAATGAGTTTATTTCTTAATTGTAAGTAGCAACAGTAAAAATACTTTCCCTGGGTTCACAACTTGTGATCTTTGTTGTAAGTTATTTCTACTTTAGAGTGCATAACCTGTATTGCTATAATGATTGTTCTATTAGTATTATACATTATCAACTTATAGTATGAGTATAACCAACTGCTTGTTATTTATCTTATGAAGTGAAGATTACTGTTTGTAAGGTTCTAACCATTACAGTATAGCATGTAGTTTTAAGGACTTAGATTCTAGTGGGATTATCCCATTCAGTTTTTTTTCTTATTCTTCTATAATACTTCTCTAGAATTGGGTTACTATCCATGACAGTTTACTTTAGGCCAAAGCTTTCAAGTAAGATTGATTTACTACTTCATTCAAGCACTATATAGTTCTAAAATTATGTTATTAATCAAAAGCATGGTGAAAATATTATTACATGCCATGTTTGAGTAAATTAGCCAAAATCTATTAAATTTCATTGATTTGAGCTATGTAATGAATTTATAAAAGTGTTTCCATACAACACATAGCCAACATCCTAGTTTTTTCCACCCACTGAATTTATCGTTTTCTATGATACTCACCAATATGCATAAACTATCTTGTTTATAAGATATCCATGTTTACCAGTCATTCTGGTTATAAACAAGTAAAATTTATCAAGTTCATGATTCTATTAAAACTATGTTGTGTAAATTTATAAAGACACAACATAAATATTGGTAGCAACAAGGTTATCCATTCATAGACTATTAGGAATACTTTATAATGAAAATCATAGTTTTGCTAGGTGATTATATAGTTTTTTACTTGGTATCTTCCAAAGTATCATATGATTTGTCCATAAACAAAGTTATGATAAGCACATGGCTGACCAACATTCATATATGTAATATCAATGCTATGATGAAATGGATATAGGGTTAACAGTAATCTAAAGATTTCATGCATGAATTACTTTGAGCATACTATAGTTCTATGAAGTTGCATCGATTTCTAGGTCAACGTAAAGATTATTATGGATAAACATGGTACTTATAAATTTCACATTATAATTCAATGTTGTAAAGGAATGAGGTATTATACCACTCCATCGATTGGCTCATGAGTAAGGTTTTGAAATAAAAACGTTGGTATGCAATCTACATAGTTCTGAACTATATGATGATTACATACTAAACTTGTCAATGATCTGAGGGTTAATTGTTCTATACCCAACCCACTGTAGATTTACATATATATAAGATCATAAGATATTATAATTATTTGAATGAATAATATACTTGCATGCATGTTCACAGATTATAACATAAATCATTGTAAATCATTTCATGCAGGTGACTATAGCGTCGACCCACTACATGGTTTAAAAATATAGGTGACCACGTGTTTCCTTCTCGGCCAAGTGTTGGAAGTATAAATTTTTTTGTAACCCTACTCTTCATTATTTACCTCCGTGGTTCTCGAGCCTTCGGGCCACTCCATAACTATTTCCATGGCTGCCATGTTACATTGCTATTACTAGTTGTGCTCCGAGTCTGGCTTACATTGGTTTTAGTCTACTATATCCGTTAAAAAAAAAACCTTTATGTGAACTATGTTTGTTTTATCTCTGCAAGGTCTATAGAGAGTCGTGGCATAAGGTTTTACAGCTTGCAAGAGGCTCCTTGTTTGTTTTCTCCGTGGCTTTCCCTTGCAGAGATAGTTACAAAACTTCCTTGCTGCGGTTTCAGCACTACCCTTGTTGTAGGGTTTGTGAATCTCATTTCCATGCCTTGCATTGTTGGTTACAGCTTCAAATTTGTTGACCGGTTCTTGCTTGGCTGTTTTCCATGCCTCCTTCTTCTACTACTGTCAGTGGTTTGTAAAAGAGTCCCTGGTTCCTCTGTCGCTGCGAGAATGAAGACTTGGCTATTTGTTTCACTGGTGGTGGTGCTACTGTTCCTTTGTGGCTATGTCATCGTCACTACCAGGTAATATAATTTCTAAAGGATTAAAAACTAGACCTATTTTTTTTTTTTTGTAATTAGTTTTAAAATTCATAATTTTAATTCAACTTAGGTCTTCTTCCTTGTAGGTGACAGCTCGCTCGTCTTGTGGAAACGATACTTTGAGGAAAGCTTCGCAACTCTAGCTATGGGTAAGCCCTGGATAACCAATGTCATTCCAAGCTTGTTCAGTCCTTAAGGGATAGTTTTCGGTTGGAGGTTACGACTTGCAAGTGACCCTTCGTGGGTTACTGTTCTTCGGTCTACTTGTTTAGCTTTTTCTTTTTTATTACTAAACCCTTGCTGTTAGCAGGGTACTCTGGCTTATCCCGTTACTTGTAAATGTTGTTTTCACTTGTTTATGTATACTTTTATGTTAATAGATCTTGCATCCTATTATGCCATATATTGTTTAGTTTTAAAGCATAGGGATTTTCTCCTTAAGCTCGAACTCAGTTAAATTTTACGCTCTTAAGGTAATTTTGTATATTAGGGTTTTTACCCTTATTTGTCTGTATAAAAGAAATATTGTTATTGTATAATGTTTATCTGGCATTAATGGTATTGTTAAAATCTTAACCTATTAGCCCAACATGTTTTGATTATTTAATTTCAAGCTCAGATATTTGAGCTAGGTTACCTGTAAGTGACCTATGTGTAAACTAATTTCTTGATTTATACTTTAAGTTTTTAATTTAATAATTAAATGAGTTAATTATTATTACAGGTATATAGTATTTTACATTACCCTAGTTAGTTTTTCATTGTCCTTAAAGGACTGGAATAATATGCAATAGATTTATTATTTAGAATACTAAATAATCTAGAACCTTGGATTATTACTTAACTAATTATGAATTACAATGTTAATTATTTGAGGGTTTCGACCCTACACTTTCATTTATAATGAACTTTTGTTTAAATTATTTACCTGAATTAGTTATTTTATGAGTAACCTTTAGTAAATGTTATTTATCATTGCATTCAATCTATTTTATTTAAATAACATAAAGATAGGTTTGTTATTGTTCCTTGTTACAATGTTCTATATTGCTGTAGCTAAATTAATATAAAAAAAATGACTATAATAGTATTACCCTACTTGAAATATGAACTTTTGTAGATATAGTTAGATAATATGAACAATAAAAATGAACTATGTAAAACAATATTTATTCTTCCTTTACAGAAATAAACGAGTGCTTTATCTAAGTGGATTCTTCTTCCTCTTACATGTTACTAGTATAATTTTATAGAATAAAGTTTTTGTATAAGAATAATAACCTATTTACTATAACAACTTGTTAAAGAAATAAACCTGCTATTTGTAAAGTATTATGATTATTCCTTTTCTAGCATTTTTATTATAACAGTCTGGTTTAAACAATAAACTTATCTAAACAGGTTAATATTCTTTCCTGAAAACAACTATATGTAGAAATAAATTATTCCATTATTCTGAAATACATACTAACTCTATTCAATCAAGATTTCTATTGTATCCTTTATCTATTTTAAAATATACTGCCTGTGCTAGAGTACGGTCTGGTCTATTTCAGACATGGAAAAACAGAGGTTAGGATTATTTTTCATCAATTACAGATTCAATATTTCAATAACTAAAGGATTACAATCTCTATTATTTCACTACAAAAAATTTAATTATTCATTAATCATTCTGTCTTAGTTATAAACTTTTAACAAAGCAAAATAAAATAATGTAGAACCTATTTAAGCTGGACAACAGCATTGGGAGGTTGTTCCTCCCTACCAACTCCTGGAGAGCGCTCAAACATTGTCTTCTCAAGACCCCTGAGCCTGTTCCTAGTCTCCTTGGCTGAGAACTGGTGGAGCAAGCAACCAAATACTAGTCCAATGACTCAGTGAAATCTCTACACTCATCAGTAAGATCCTTTAGCTGAAAAGATGCACTAGATCACTTTCTACAGTTTAACCCTCAAACACCTTCCACAATTTCCCTTCCCAATGAAATCCTTTGAAGTACATTCACCTAAATGATTCCCTTCTTGGAATGAGCAGCCTCAGCTCTCTTCAATGGGCATTTTTATTAAGATTTCCTAGGTCTTTTTTGGGTTAGTTGTCATTAATTGAGCCACCTACTCTGATCCCACTTTCTTGGGGGATCATGACCCCAAATGTAGGGAGGTTTCCACCTGCAACATTGGAAGTGTTTGAGGATGCTGCCACTTGTCTATTTTCTCTCCACCAAGTCTCCTCCACCAACTTGACCAGTAAACACTCTTTTAACAGCTCTCCCAAGCTGTTGTCTCCACTTTTATTTATTTAAAATTAAAATATTCAAAATTACATTCAACATCCTTGACTCTACTGAGTCATCAATTACAACTTAGCATAAAATCTAACATATTGTCTTGAAATAAAATCAAATATGATAATATTATTTTTGCAAAATTGGGGCATGTGACACCACCATAAATATCTCCAACAAGCATGTCGATGACACTATTGTATATTCCTTGGATAAGTTCAAATATCTCATGAAAACTCTTACACTTTGTTAAAATCCATCCCAAGCCCCAAAATGTACCACCTCCAACATTTGTTCTACATGTAAAGAAAAATGTATCTTTTTACAGTTTATATACACCAAGCATTTTAAATGATGTCAAGGAACAAAGAAAAAGTTATGAAGTAGCCTTGTGAGTGTGACGCTTGGAATGTGGGAAAACTTTGGCTCATTCGATTATTAACATGTGTGCTACTAATGTGGTAGGTGAGTAGTCATCTTTCAAAGTAGCTCTCAGTGTTGATCTTGGGCTTGGCCCAAAGACCTTTTTTAAAAATAAACCTTTGTCGATATTTTATAAAGCCAACTTATATTTCATTTTGATTTCTATAAAAAAAAAAAAATTTCTATCACAAATCAATGGCCAATTTATGAAATAACTCATTTTAGATCACCAACAATAATACTTTTCTTTCTTTTTCCTCAAAAAAGTCTTCAAGATCATTCTTCTTGCCAAACCTTGGGAAACTTTCTCCATGATTTACAAATGAATCAAGCCTTAAAATTAGTCAACCACCAACATAATCCTTGAAATTTTTACGAAAATAACACCAACCACTATGTAACTAAAATAGTGCTAACACCCATGTTGAGATGATAAGGTCATGAACCACAAGAGGTGCACCTAGGCGGTTCTTTTAATAGAACGTGGGTCAACCATAGATGCTTTGGTTGTTTGTTGTTTTGTATTTTTCGAGACAAAAGAGATGATCTGGATATGATGAGATGATGGTAGAAGATAGGATATTTCACTGTCAATGTGAAGAATATACTAGACAAATTCTACCTGAAGGGTTGATCGATATGTGATGAAGACCTGGTAGAGGACTAGGCCTATATCCAACATGAAAAAGGGTTGGATCTGTAGAAACTTCTAATGAAAGATAGTATGGTACAATGATAAAATTATAAGAATATGATGGCTGCACCTATGATGAAGAATCTATGAATTCGTGATGATGATGATGCAAAACAGACTTGACCAGATGTGTTGATGACTGTGTAGAGAGAGACTGCCTTCCTAGTTAAGAGGTATTGTTAATGTATTTGTAATTTCACTAGATATTATGATGTATATTATCAGTGTATGTTGTTGTAACCCCATTGGGGATGTGTGTTACCCCTTGACGAGATGTCTAAATTGTGTCTACACCTTGAGGTATAACCTCCATCATAATTCCAGGAAATATTCTACTATGTAACATCATGTAATATGTACTTGTAGTCTCTCATGTGAGATGACATGTAGGATCAATTCTTATGTTTGGTTAATTAATTGAAAGGGCATAAATAGGGAGGTTCTCTGCCTCATTTATACACACCTCACACTCTCAAGTTTGCATGAGAAAGAGAGAGAGTCAGAAGATGAGAGATATATAGTTGTTGAATACTTCGTGTTACTTCTTTTGATCATCTTACTATTATGAGGAAGTTTTTGAGGTTTTCTACTTTATGGTTTCCCCATATATTCCATGGGTGTGGTCATAGCCTTGCAGTCCAATATTCTGAATCTCTTCAGAATATCCATTGTATACTTCCCTTGCCCAAGAAACACTCCATATACACTCTACCACACCTCCATAGCTAATAAGTAGTGCATCATACCTAGGTATTTCATCTCAAAGTCTATAGCAAGTCTCCTTATTGCATCTATAATGAGTTCTTCATTGACTATTAGAGACAAGTCATCAACATATAGTAGGAGTATCACTGGTGTTCCATCTTACACCTTGAAGTAGATGTTGCAATCTGGTTTACTCTTGGTAAATCCCAAGCTCATCGGGAATCTATCCATCCTCCCATACCATGTCCTCGGTGCTTGCTTCAATCCATACAAGTCCTTCTTTAATTTGCACACATGGGTATTCCTGTCATGTGTCCCATATACCAGTGGTTGTTGCACATACACATATTCCTCGACTACATTATTCAAGAAAGTTGTCTTGACATCCATCTGGTGTACTTCCCATTTCACAAGTGTTTCCAAAGCAAGTATGGTCCTTATGGAAGTGTACCTCACCAAAGGTGAGAATGTCTCTTCCTAGTCTGTGCCTTCTTTCTGTGAGAAGCCACGTGCTATGACCTTTCCTTTTGTTTCTCGATCCTTCCAAATGTAGCATGCCTGATCTTGTAGATCCATTTTGAAATCACAATAGACTTCTTCTTCATCCTTGGAACAACTTCCCATACATCATTCTTCATGATCGAGTGATATTCTTTGATCATTGCATCCTTCCATTATTTATTTTTGTATCCTTTTCATAGGTGGAAGGTTCTTTATCAATAATGTCACACAGCAGGGATAGATAGCTATTGTAGGGTTTTTCCCTATTTCTCTCTCTATGTATTCCTTCTGGAGCGCGATACCTTTCATATTCTCATAAGAGATCCCATGCTCATGCTGGTTTCCTATTGTGAGATTCCTTTTGAAGGAATGTCTCTACCATCTCTTATGGTTCTTTCATGTTGTGATATTTAGGTTCTTCTAGAATTTTTTCTCCAATTTCATGTCTCAGACTCTCGTCTCTTTAGGTTCGTTGACTTCCTAGATAGGAGTCTTCCTGGATCTAAAGATACATCTTTACTGATGTTTATCTTCTTGAGTCTTCGAAAGTATATTCGATAGGCCTTTGATGTATCACTGTATGTTATGAATAAACCCTTCCTCCCATAAGGATCAAGCTTGGTACTTTTCTTGTTTGGGACATGTATGTACACCAAAAAACCAAATATTCTCAGATTGTTGAATTTAAGTTTTATTTCTAAGAAAGCCTCTCCAGGAATCTTGCTACCAAGTAATCAGTGAGGAGTATAGTTTAGTACATACAAAATTGTTCCTATTTCCTCTTCCCAAAGGTTCATATGATGATCCTGGTCAAGAAACATTGCTTTTATTGCTCCCATTATGGTCAGTTTCTTTCATTTTGCAACCCCATTCTAAGTTAGGATTGTATGGAGTTCCCAACTCCCTCTTAATCCCATATTCTTTGTAGAGATCCTTGAATTATTCCAAAGTGAACTCACCACCATTCTCTGACCATAGAATGTTAATATTCCTATATGTCTTGTTCTCAACCAAGGATTTATATTCCTTGAACTTGCTAAAACGTTCTCTTTTTTATTTCAAGAAATATATCCAAGTATTACATGAGACATCATCTATAAATGAAACATAGTACACATACTTTCTCAATGAGGCACAAGACATGGATACACATACATCTGAGTGCACTATCTCCGATATTCCTTTAGCCTTTCTCTCACTATTGGGAAATTTATTCTTTGAATTCTTTCCTTTTGCACATCCTTTGAAAATTCCTTCATGATTTTCCTAGATCTCTAGCGGTCATGAGACTACTTTTCTTACCGCTAGTAGTTATCTGTAGTGCGAATGTGCAAGCCTCCTATGCCATAGTTTATTTGGTTCAATCAACTCATGAACCAATGCTTGTTCAGGTTGTCACTTCAACTTGTACAAGATTCCATCTTCTTCTCCAATTACTATCGCATGCTCTATTGTCTTTCATCTGGGCCACATGAAATCCTAGACATCAACAAAAGAAACCCTAATTCCCTTTGCATCTAATGTAGATATGGAGAGAAGATTCTTCTTCAATCCTAGAACATATAGCACATCCTTCATCTTTAAGGAATTCCCAAAGTCATTAGAGGGAATTTCAACTCAAAATGGGACTTAAAACCCTAATTCAAATTCCATGTTATCATGTGTTACCAAATGAAATTGCTTTAAATTTGAAATA
This sequence comes from Pseudotsuga menziesii, assembly GCA_001517045.1. Lineage (NCBI taxonomy): Eukaryota > Viridiplantae > Streptophyta > Pinopsida > Pinales > Pinaceae > Pseudotsuga > Pseudotsuga menziesii. The sequence goes on from LPNX010141716.1 coordinate 35,933, forward strand.
CTGTATAGGTATTAAACAAATTTTTAATACAAATTTGGGGATAGGTGTCATAAAAAACTACTTTTTTGTTCGTATTTTTGACTTATCTCCTTGTGTTTTTACCAAAAGTTTGATCAGGAGAGCTCGTTGGATGTAGAATTAAATTCCACATCCAACGAGTACCCACTTGGCATACTTTTCACAGACCCCGCTACCCCAAAAACATGACATAATCATCATGTTTTTTTAGGTATTTCATATTTTTAGGGTAGCGGGGTCCGTGAAAAGTATGCTGAGTGGGTACTCGTTGGATGCAGAAATCTCTCCTGAATGAAATTTGAGTAAAAACACAGGGAGATAGGTCGAAAATGCGAACAAAAAAATTAGTTTTTTCTTTTCTTCCTCCAAAATAAATACTATTTTATTATTTTAACTACTATTTAATTATTTTCCTTTGGAGGCCCATTTTGAGTTCAAATTTCCTCTAATGCAAGCTTGTATGGATCTTCACCATTCCCTTTTATAGGGTATTGATAATCATGCCCAAGTTTCACATTATGAGGTGACTCATGTTCATACATATTGACGAATGATTCCTTGTATCCCATCATGTGTTTGGAAGCTCCACTATCCATGAGCCAATCATTGCTTTTGTGTGTGATAGTTCCAATAAGTGATGATATTATAACATACTCTTCATATTAAGCATCCTTCTCTTGTTTGAATCTTTTGTTTGTTGATCCATCATCTTTGGAAATATGATCATGGTGTCTTCTTTTCTGGATGGGACAATCTCTTTCCAAGTGTCCCTTTTCATCACAAGTATAGCATTGAACATTTGAAACATCTCTTTTGTTCTTCTTAGGTTTGTTGTCCTTCTTCTTGTTGTGGTGAAATTTCTCCTTCTTCTCCTTCTTTTTGAATTTCTTTTTGGTGTCAACTGTGAGATATTGATCCTCAATTGCTCCCATCTTTTCTTCTCTAGTCACAAGTCTAGATTCTTCTTGTGCACTTTCTTCTCAGAGTCTTCTAAAGGAGATCAACTTAATTCTTCTACAAATCCTTTGAATGAATGAATCCCATGATCTATGGATACCATTTAGGGTAGTCAATACAATTTATCCTTCTTTGAAATTCTCTTCAACTAATTCAAGTTGTTATTTGATTTGAGCAACCCTTGTGAAGTGAGACTATATAGTCTCAAAGTTATGTATATTCACATCTTTCAGCTGGTTCCTCAAAGTTGTATTTTGATTGATGTTCTTTCCTTTGAACATCTTTGTCGAAGAATCATATACTTCCTTCGGTGTCTTGAATGCATACACATGGGGGATGAAGTGATCCTTAATATAGTTTGCAATAATTCTCTTATCCTTATCCATGCTTCTCTTATAAGCATCATTAGCCTCATCTCCCTCTGGTTCTGGAACATCTCCAGTAATAAACTAATGCAAGTCATTTTCTTTAAGGATCACAGAGGTTATGTACTTACATGCCCAGAAGTTATAAACCCCTCCAATTTTTTCCTCAAGTCGAGTATGGTGAAACAACTTTTCAAAATGAGAACCTCAAATGGAAAGAGTAAATATTTGGATATTACTTATTTGAGGTGTCTGACCAAGTTCCAAAGTAGTCAGACCTAGGATTTGTGAGAGAAACTCTAATTTTCCAAAATTGGAGTTTGGGAATTTAGTTTGGATAGAAATATGCACTTCCTTGAGGATATTTTCTCAGCTAGGTCACTTTTTGAAAAATGTAGTGGGAAGCCTCTGATACTTGATGCCCTAGTTCCTCTTGGCACTAGTGATAGGGTCAAAAATGAAAATTATCCAATTAAAAAACTAGATACACCAAAATATGCACCCCACTCAGGCGAGTTATCCTATCTCTCTTTGCTTGATTATATGTGGAGAGAACACCTTCAACCAACAAGTCCTAGTTCCCGTAGTTCCACAGTGCCTTATTTTAGAGAGGATCTCATACCATGTTAGTTTTTCTAAAGATATGATTAGATTATATAGGAAATTTATATAAAATAATAACAAGTACAACAAGATGCATAGTATATAAAACATACATGAGACACAAATATTTTCATTGGGGAAAGCATAAAGGAGAAAACACTGCAAACTTCCTCTGAATAGTAACATGATCAAAAGAAGTAATATGAAGTATTCAACAACTATCTATCTCTCCTCTTTTGACTGTCTCTCTCTCTCATGCAAACTTGAGAGTGTGAGGTATGTATAAGTGAGGGAGAGTGTGTCTTTAATCCTAGTGGTTTTTCTACATACACTTCCTCCTCGACTACACCATTCAAGAATGATGTCTTTATATCCAACTGACGTATCTCCCATCTCATACCTACACTTATGTATATAATGGAAGTGTACCTTGCAACTGGTTATCATGTCTCCTTGTAGTTTATTCCTTCTTTATGTGAGAATCCTCGTGGTACAAATATTTCCTTATATCCCACGATGCTTACATTTGTTGCATGACAGATATTCTAGATCCATTCAAGTCTCGATACTGCATTCTAGACATCAATCACCATGATCAACTTGTACTCTTTTTATCACAGTCTTCTTTTATTTGTCTTTGGATACTTCTTCATAGCTAGAAGGATCTACATTAATGATGTCACTCAACTGTGTCACATAACTGGAGTGTGTCTAAGGACTCTTACTTTCTTTGTAAGTATTGTCATACTTTTTATTTATCTTGAATGATCTCTTGTGCCCAATATGGTCTTAGTTTCTCCAGGTGGATCTACCTTTCTCTTTATCTTCTTCTAGATCTCTTTCTTTCGCCATGATGTCTTTTACCTAAAGAGCTTCATGTTCTTATTTTGAACTGTCTTTACTTGTTCTTTGAAATGATGTACAAGTCAAGTTCAGTTGCATGATTAGAAACATATCATAATTTCCAAAACATATTAAACTGACAAATATATTTCGCACAATCAAGCAACTATACTAACCAATGCTACAACGTTCATCCATATACTGTACAGATATAGTAACTTCTAGATTCCTTCTACCCCAATGTTATTAACAATGTGTACTACTCCTAATATGTCAGTAACAAGTTTTTAATCTAGATAAGTAGCAATGGAATGTTGTACAAAATCATTGAATTCTTACCCATCATGTGCAATTCAGTAGCATAAATGCAAACACACAAACATGCATAATACATCAATTGAATATAAACAAGTGAAAAACCAAAAACTATCATGAAATAACAATTGAATACTTAACCTTTTTTTTTGGTGGGTCGAATCCTTATAATCCACGTCACTTGAGGAATCTTCTCTTTCTTCTTTGAATCAGGAGATCTTGATCTTTAGTTGATCCCATCTTCTCTTCTCTTGTTATGAGTCGAGCTTCTTCTTGTGTGCACTATTCCTACAGTCTGTTGAAGGTAGTCAACTTCCTTATGGAACCTACTCAAGGTGGTCATAATAATATCTTCTTTTTCTTTGAGTGCTTCAATTTGTTCCTTGAATTGAGCCACCCTTGTGAAGTAGGACTACATGGTATATGTGTTTTGTATCTTCACATTCTTCAACTTGTTCCTCAATGTTATTTTTCGATTGATGATATTTTCTTCAAACAACTTCATCAAAGCATCAAATGATTCCTTTGGTGTCTTCAAAGATGACACATGATGGATGAGATGATCCTTAATGGAATATGCAATGCTTCTCTCATATCCCTTAGGCTATGGAACTTCCTTACTAATATACTGATCCAATTCATTTTCTTCAAGGTTCACAGAGGTCCTATACTTCAATGCTCAGAAGTTGTTAGACACAGCAAGCTTATCATCAAGATTGGTGTGATGAGTCATTTTGGAATGAGAAACTCAAATGAAAATAACAAAGATTAATATCTTATTGATTTTAGGTTTAAGACCTACTTTCGAAAGAAGTTATTGTAACAACTAACTACCTATTCCCTTGTCCTTTAAATATTCCCCAATGGACAAATTTTCTAGTGTTTTTGGACCATGCTTCCATTTTATATCTACGGCCTATACGTAAATTTACCACAAGCCTTTAAAATTTAATACCAGGACAACATTAGGATAGAGGGGGGATTCTTTTACGAGATTGTGAGCTACATTGTGGTACTTTTTGTAGTGGAAGAGGTGAAGAATTTCTCCTCTTCATTCTTGTTAGAATAATCAACCCATAGTATTTACCCACTTAGACATTATTTCATTTATTTTGTCTTATTTTCCTAGTCCATGAGTCCCACCATGTGCAAGTAGCTAATTGCCTATCCATAGAGGTCAAACTTGCCATTATTGACTCATGGAGCACTTTGGAAAGTCCTGGGAATCAAATCTACTTTATTCCTAGCCTCCTAGGCGCCCTTCTGCTTTTTCTGCTTTATTGACTGCTTTTCCATCTTTTAAAGCACATAAGGAAAGCTAGACTAGGTGAGGTGAACCTGTTTTATTCCCCTTTCATACTCCACTCTTTC
>LPNX010141756.1:0-54953 GCA_001517045.1 Pseudotsuga menziesii
TTTGAAGGCTTAAGTTATGTTTGAAGGCTTATGAGATTTTTGCTAAACAAAGATTTTAATTGAATTGTTTAGGTTGCTATTTTTTTGAGAATAATCTATAGGTGCATCCTCTGTAAGTAGCAGTGGACAAGATTTGGTGAACCTTGTGTAGGAACTTCATCAGAGAAGGCGAGGAAGTACTTAGCTCCCCTAAAAGAACAAGTGGTCACAGTCCCACAAATGTCACTATAAACCAACTCAAGGGGCTAAGAAGCCCACCTCACTTCAAAATAATCTAAGGAAACCACTTTAAAACCATCATCCATGTCCTTTATAACCCATCATTCTTAGAGAGGAAAGGCCCATATGTGGAATGCACAAGTAAATGTGCATTGTAAGATGAGTCCATTAGGTTTAATAATAGTGCAAAGAAGAGGCCTTTGTAAAGTGTTCTTTTTGGAAAAAATTGTAGTTGGCCACCTTTTCCTTCATAAGGGAAGGAAGAGAGTGTTGACTTGAGTGTTTCCTAGGAAAAAAAACCTAGGAAACCCTATAAAAGTGTTTTGGCCTTGAACGATGGTTTAAACCCTAGGATACACTAGAAAAGTTGTGCATATCTTAAAGGAGAGTTAAAACCCTATTAAGCTCTAAAAAAATGATGATTGGGTTTAAACCCTAGGAAACCCTAGAAAAAGAGATGATCTAAAAAACCCTAGTCTTATAGTTGTAAAGAAGCCTTAGCAATGCCATTAGCCAAAAACTTTTAGATTAGCAATTGAATTAAGTAATTGAGACTCGCATTGCTTTGATAACATGTTGACATTCATGCAAGACAATGAGAAAATCAAACATAACCAATGCAAACCCAAATTTGTGAAAAAGAGAAGAACTAACCAACACTAGGGTAACACACCAATTGTAAAGAAATTAGCCAAGATGATTGCAACCCTAGAGAGAGAATGAACTCGGAAACAAATGTGCTAGAGAGAGAAANGAGAATTAACTCGGAAACAAATGTGCTAGAGAGAGAAATAAACACCCAAGCACAAGAGAGAGCAACACTTGATAGGTGCCCTTAGGCAAATCAAATGATAACCTAGAAATTAGAGTTTGGCATATATACACAATTCAAGAGATGTGCAGCTTTTTCTGAGGGGTTTTGAGCCCATGTGTATAAGGTTAGCCTTAGCCAAATGAAGAAATTTAATGGTGATTAAAACATAAGGTCAGTCATTGCCAAAAGTGNATGTCAGTCATTGCCAAAAGTGAAAGCCTGCACCATTTTTCTATCACGAAAATCGAACACATAAAGAGAGCAACTAATATAGCTTGAAAGAGTTATCATAATNTTTTATCACGAAAATCGAACACATAAAGAGACCAACTAATATAGCTTGAAAGAGTTATCATAATATATTGTGTAATAGTGAGAAAGCAAAAGCTTTTTTATAGAGGTTTACAATAAGGTTGAGTCAATCCACTTTATTAATATGGGATAGCTCGATGAAAGCAATATAGCAATTTAAGCGTAAAAACCTAAAATAAACTTAAGTCATAAGTGACTTTGTTAAAGCATAAGTCTAATATCTAATATTTTCAACATGCTCAAAGGATACAAAATCTTTAATTGTACATACATTTACAATGGAGTTTTCTAAAGACCAAGACATTTAAAGTTAATGCAATACTGTTGTGAAATGTATTGTTTCAGTGTTTGAATGTTGTATGTTCTCTTGTCTGGTATTAGACTAGTGAGATCTACCTTGTGTGAACTTTATACTTAAAAAAAATCCTAGTGATCTATAAACCACTTCCTTTATAAATTCCAATGGTTTATAGATGGGCGGAGGGGCATAATCAAGGAGGGAGAAAGCGATGTATGCATGGTTGGATAAGATGTAGGAAATTGCCCCCCCGCCCCCCCCTGAACTAGTCTTCCAAAGACTAAAACATATCGAAATGTCGAAACACGTTTCGAAATGCATGGAAATGGCCCAAAATCTTACAGACCTTTCCATCGTGTTTTGCCTATGAATACCACATTTTAACACATTTTACTAGTGTTTTAGGCTCTACTCAAGTGCCAAGGAGGATTGTAGGACCCACTCAAAGGTTGGAAATGACTAATACTTGGAAAATAACACTGATTCAACCTCTAGCTCTTTCCTAAAACAAGTTAATTATTTTTTACATTCATTGGGTAAAAACTTAAAAGAAGAAAATAAATATCTAGAAACTTTAACAATTTCTCATTTCCTATAAGAAATCTGCTCATTTCTCTCATTCCTCATACTTTCTTTAACAGCAATGGTTTCATACAACAATGACAAGATTTTTACTTGTGGGCCTCGTATGTGGATCTCAAATCCTCTCATTGGGACCTCTCTCTTGCTCCTATTGATGATGATGAAACTGGAAGCACTTGTTTCATTCCATGATCCACCGCTGAACATGCATCTTGTTCATGTTTTGTTGATGAAGATGAAGATGAGATGGATATGTATTAGGCTTTAGTCTATGTTATATTTGGCACATATGACCTCATATATAAAGGATGATTTTGGATATATAGCCTCATCTATAAAGGTTGCTTTTGGATTTGCATAATGTAAAGTGTAATCATCTTTGGGAGTTAATATAGACATGGGTTTCCTATAAAATTTGTCATTTGTGCGGTCATTCTTATTTTCTTGCAAAATAATGTATTATTTAAAATTAATATATATTTTTAAAATATTTTTATTTTTGTATTTTTTTGTGTTTCCATAATTTTGGGGGGATCAGTAATGGCATACCCATTTTTGGAAACTCATGCCTGTTTTCATGTTTCGTGGAACTTAGGTGGTCGGCCAAAGGGAGAGGAGGCAGGTATGCAAAAACATCTCGAATGCATAGAAGAGATGGATCTACCATGCTAGCACCAGCCTCGTGAGGAAAACAAGTGAAATTGCCAGAATTTGGATAGCATTGTAGGCCACTGAGAATTAAAAGGTCATACGCTTCTCCCAAGTGAGGAAGATTAGAGTAAGCTAAACTCTAGATGATTTGCACCAGGATTTCAGTGGTTTTTCTGGTAAAAATCTGTCCCAAATTGTTGAAATCACAGTTTTGGGTTGCTGGAATTGCATAATAAGGGTGCCCCAAGGTTAATAGAGGTCACTGAATTTATTCTTGCAGTCAAAATTGCAATTCCAGCAACCGAAATTGCCAAAGAAGGTGCAAATCATCTACAGTTTGGCTCACTCCAAGAAGATTTATTCCATAAGCCATGATAGGACTGATTGCATCTGCTGAATTCCTCCGAAGGTGTATGCAGCTTGAGATTCTGTAGACAAGGGCCATCCTCATAATGATCATGAATGGGTGTCTACAAATTCCTGGTTCAAGCATTTAAATCGCCTATAATCTTACGCCCCCTAGAGAGGAGTAAGCTAAACTCTAGATGATTTGCACCAGGATTTCGGTTGTTTTTCTGGTAAAAATCCGTCCCAAATTGTTGAAATCGCAGTTTTGGGTTGTTGGAATTGCATAATAAGGGTGCCCTAGTGGTAATCGAGGTCGCTGAATCCATTCTTGCAATTCCAGCAACCGAAATTGCAATTTCAGCGATTTGCCCATTGTCGGAGAAGGTGCAAATCATCTAGAGTTTAGCTCACTCCAAGAAGATTTCTTCCATAAGCCATGATAAGACTGATTGCATCTGCTGAATTTCTCTGAAGATGTATGAAGCTTGAGAATCTGTAGACAAGGGCCATCCTCATAATGATCATGAATGGGTCTCTACAAATTCCTGGTTCAAGCATTTAAATCGCCTATAAGTATGACGTCCCCTAGAGAGGAGTATTGAGAAATCTCCAAATATTGGTACAGGAAGGAATTGCCATCCAAGTGTACCACAAAAATTGTGGTAGTGGATGGAAAGTAATAAATTGCAAAATAAGTCTCTTGAGAATGGGAGGGTGAATCTCCACGAAGCCAAACCCACATATCTCTAGAATTTGGATCACAGATGATGCAAAAAAGTGTTGGGGGATGACCAAACAGAGTCATCACAATTCAATGAAGCAACGGAGATGGATGAAGGCCCTCCCTCCTTACCTCAGAAGGGTGTTATTTGGTCATCCAAGGTCTCTCCCATCCATGAGGGGGAGAGTCTTGAATAACCACTCTGTAGTCTGGGATCACAAGCCACTTTCCTTACTGGCTGTAGAGAAATAAATAATAGACTTTATTATTATTGTTGCAACTATACATCTTTTGCACACCATAAATCATAATCGGTAACATGTATAATACCCCTAGTTTGTTAGGTGGTTTAACCACCTAACCCACAACTACAACCTCTAGAATTACATTGGTCACATATTTTAATTTAACATATTAAGTGGTGTAATAAATATTTTATTATTCATCTTTCCAAAGTGAAAGAATAGTTGAAGAGGAGCTTGTGGTGGTGGCTATTTCTTGACAGTTTCGAACCGTAATGCAGGTTCATCGTCAGGAGAGGCTCTCGTTGAAAGTTTCACAGGTTATTTCGAGGTTTGATTATCATGATTAATATATGATCTACTCAGGTCTTGATCTTGTTGTTTTTCTAATGTCGGCTGGTTTGCAGATTAGGTTTGAGCATTACATCACTATTTAGCTTTACCATTCTAATGTCGGCTGTTACAGCATGAGTGGGCCTAATGGTTAAGAGCATGTGTTTCCTCTTAGGAGGTCACAGGTTCAAATACAGAGGGGCGTAGTGTATGTACACCTCCGTAGACTTTAGCAGTTAAATCACTGCACAGAGGGGGGTCCCTTGTCCCACAAACAAGGGGGTCTCATACACCAAATTGGTGTCTTGCTTGGCGGTGACCTTAAAAATAGATTATTATTATTATTATTAAAAACGAACTTTTCTGTCGTTGCAGATATGCTTCGAACATGCTTGCTTAGCTTAGTAATGATTCCTCGTGTCTTTTTAAAAATTCCTAAACAATCATATAATATTTTTATATCATTACCCTATGATAACTCTGGAAGACATAAACCATATACAATGCTATGATCATCTTTACAGCAAATTTAAATGTTTTCTACATGTCTTTTATAAATTCTTAAACAACCATATAAGAACTTTATATCATTACCCTATGACAACTTTGTTGATGTATTTGTAACTTCGGAATGTATTCACTTGTATATCTTATATTGTATTTTATTGTACCCCGATGTTCCTATCGGGAGAATCATTAATATAATAAAGTCATGTAAAGTCATTAAGGGTTAACCCTCCGTTGTAAGTCGGGGCAATAGTCCCCACGGTTGAGGGGTACTAGGGTTATTAGACTCTTCTAGAGAAGTCGGCCCTGGTGAGTAATTGTCAAGTGGAAAACTAGTATAAATAGAGAGTGAGACTCTCTATTTGAAACACACTCTCACTCAACTGTAGCGGATGAGTGAGAGAGGAGGAGCTCGCACAAGTGAGAGAGAGAACAATTGTCGGAGATCATCTTTGTGTTTTTGGGTTTTACTTTTGCTATTGGTGCTCATTCTATCTCTCACGAAGTTGCGAGGTTTTCTCCTTTATGGTTTCCCCGAGGAAAATTTTGTGTCTCTTGTCTCTTGTGATTATTGTTGTGCATGTTATTCTCTCAAATAAAATTCTAGATCATATTGATTAAATGATAAAATTCTAACATGGTATCAGAGCTAACCTAAGAAGAAGACACTGTGCAGCTGCAGAAGCTAGGGCTTCTTACTTTTTGTGTCTCCCTCCATAGATCATCAACAAAAAGAGGCTAGGCTAACTCTCCATTGAAGGGCGCATCTTTCTGTCGAAGCAGAATTTGATTCCAGGCATTTTTAGTTTTTGACCTATCACTACTGCGGGAAATTAGGGCTTTTCACATAAGAGGAATTTTTGAGTGAGCCCAGCATAGGATTGCTTTCTTCCTCAAAATCAAAATTTAGAGACCAAGATCGAAATTTTTGGTTGGGTAAAACTCCGGGAAAGTCAAACCCTAATTTGACCCCGGACCAGAAAACCCTAAAAGACTAAAACTAGTCATTTTGGTGCATTCACTATATCTCGAGATTGGAGAAGGCTAGGAGCCGAAAAGTTTACAGGCCGAAGATAAATTCCTTATGTACCATGTGTAAAAGTTTCAGCCTCAGATTCGTCATATTCTGGGAGATATGATTTCTCCAAATCAGGGTTCCAGCCTCTCCCTAAATTCATCCCTAAACATGACACCTTGGGAGAATTGCTATATCTCAGGCTACGAACGTCCAAATGAAATTTCTCAAGATGTTACAGATATGGCGCGAACTGTACTTTCTATGGTAAAAGTTTCAGACTCCGAAGGTGAAACAGTGAGACATGGCAGTCTGTACAAATTTGCTATGCTGAACAATTATGAAATAAGTCACCTTGGGAAAACTCTCATAAGTCCCAATTGGTGAAACCAATTCTGCTTAAACCTGCGGTGTTGGAAAGAAGACAAACAAGGCTAACTTAGTGCGAAGTTTCAGACACAGAGGAGCAGTATGTTCGGATATATTGCAGAAACAAGATTAGGCAATTCTGCAGAAGAAATTGAAGAAACTAGGGCATCAGATATTTTGTAGTTTTGATCACAGTTTTGGGAAAATGAGTATGCTGCTCAACTCGCTTTGAGGAGGCGCATATTTCTATCCAATTGGATCTGAAAGATTCCAAGTTTTGAAAATTAGGGTTTCTCTGACAAACTCTAGATCAACCTGATCCAGAACCACGACGAACACCTCAAATCGGTAAGATCTAATCTTTTGCTATTTACATCTGAGGTTCTCATTTCAAAATGACCTATCACACCAGCTTGATGACAAGCTTGGTGAAGCTGACAACTTCCAAGTATGGAAGTATAAGACCTCTATGATCCTTGAAAAAATTGACTTGGATCAGTATTTTAGTAAGAAAGGTCTAGGAGCCAAAGGGAGATGAGGCTAAGGATACAGCCAAGAGAATCATTGCAGATTCTATTAAACATCATCTCATCCCTCATGTGTCATCCTTGAAGACACCAAAAGGAAGTGTTCGTTGCTATGACGAAGCAATCGAAGAACAAGATATTGTTATAACCACCTTGAATGGCCTTTCAGGATCATGGGATTCATTCATTCGAGGAATGTGTGCCAGAAGGAAGTGATTACCTTCAGCAGACTCTACGAAGAGTGCACACAAGAAGAAGCTCGACTCATAATAAGTGAAGAGAAGATGGGAGCAACTAAAGATCAAGCTCTCACGATTCAAAGAAGATCCCTCAAGCAATGAGGAATACGAAGGACTCAATTCTTGAAGAACCTCTTATCCATCTTAGCATTTGGATAAGAAATGATGATGTCATGAATAAAGAAGATGATAAAGCTAAAGGCACAAGAAGGAGTCTACCCACAAAACAAATAAAGATAAGTATTTGAATTGTCTTTTCCTATATATCTAGTTGTTTATATGACATTGTTTAATTGTAGAATGTTTGCATTAATGACAATATACTACTAATATGCATGTGATGGGTAAGTAGCTCATGATGCTATACAACTCTCCATTGCTACTTATCTAGAATGAAATCTTTTTGCTGACATATTGGATTAGTGCACAATCTCAATGATGTCATGGTAGAGATGGAAGGCATCTAGAAAGTTTCCATGAGATATGGATGAATGTTGTATTGGCTAAAATAGTTGCATGATTATATATTTATGCATAAGAATTTGCCATTATAAATATGCATTATGAAATGTTTCTTACCATACAACTGGTGCATTTGACTTGTAGGAAAGATCGCGTACAATCGCCTACAAGAAAAGAAGGATGAGACTTGTTCCAAAGAACAAGTGACGACAGTTCAAGATTCACTCTAATAATCCAAAATGAAAAATGATGACTAGAATGCGATGTCGAAGACCTGAAGGGAAGTCCGTAGTATCTTCCATATGGATCTACAAGATCCAGCATGCAGTAGATGGAAACATCATCGGATGCAAGGCAAGATTCGTAGCACGAGGCTTCTCACAGAAAGAAAGCATAGACTACGAAGAGACATTTGCAGCCACTGTGCATGGGTTTTACTTTACGGCTCTAGCAGATAATACTCTACAGACTGAAGTTAATTCAAGTAAGTAAACATGGTTATGTTTTATGCACGTAAGTAATAAGGTTAATAGGCAGAGTAAGAGAGCAGCAAGCAACTACCGTTCCTCAAGAAGGGGGAGTTGAGACACATGACAAGCAGACTCATGTGTGCAAATTAAAGAAGGCCTTGTACGAGCTCATAAGGCACCCATGGGATAACACATACATGAGGAGCTTGAAGATCACCTAGAGTGATGAAGATCTTAACCTTTGCTACAAGGTTGAAGATGAAAGCCTACAGAGGACAAGCTCACAAATGGGTGTGAGAAGAACTTTTCAAAAGGTTCAAGATAGAGGATCTTGGTATCCAATACATAGAATATTCGTAGCAGAGGAAGCTACTTGTCACTCCAGTACAGAATGTTTCAATACATAGAGTACGAAAGGCAGAGGGAGAATGATGCTCCACTTCAGAGGGAGTGACTGTAGAAGATCCTGAGGTTCGACATGGTACGACAGGATGGACAGCTTACTGATGGCTCTCGGCTTTATTGAGAGTAAAGCAGATTCCAACCTTTACTTCAAGGTTGAAGGCGAAAGACCACTGATGCTCTTGTTATATGTTGATGACTTGTTCCTGACAGAAAAAGAGGAACTCATTAAAGTTGCAAGAAGGAGACTTGCTGTCGAGTTCAAGATGAAGATCTTGGATATGATGCACTACTTTCTAGGCATGGAGGTGTGGCAGAATGCGGATGGAATCTCCCTGGGACAAGGGAAATATGCAGTAAGGATCCTGAAGAGGTTCGGGATGATGGACTGCAAGGCTATGACCACACCTATGGCATCGACCTGAAGTTATTGAGTGATGCTTCTTCAGAGACCTTGACCTTTGCTACAGTGTTGAAAATGAAATCCTTTAGAGGATGACAAGCTCACAGATGGGTGCGAGAAGAACTTTTGAAAAGGTTCAAGATAGAGGATCTTGGTATCCAGTGACCCTAGATGGATACATAGAATATTAGTAGCAGAGGAAGCTACTTGTCACTCCAGTACAGAATGTTTCAATACATAGAGTACGAAAGGCAGAGGGAGAATGACGCTCCACTTCAGAGGGAGTGACTACAGAAGATCCTGAGGTTCGACATGATACGACGAGATGGACAACTTACTGATGGCTCTAGGCTTTACTGAGAGTAAAGCGGATTCCAACCTCTACTTAAAGGTTGAATGCGGAAGACCAGTGATGCTCCTGTTATATGTTGATGACTTGTTCCTGACAGAAAAGAGGAACTCATTAAAGTTGCAAGAAGGAGACTTGCTGCCGAGTTCGAGATGAAGGACTTGGATATGATGCACTACTTTCTAGGTATGGAGGTGTGGAAGAATGCGGATGGAATCTCCCTGGGACAAGGGAAGTATGCAGTAGAGATCTTGAAGAGGTCCGGGATGATGGACTGCAAGGCCATGACCACACTTATGGCATTGAACATGAAGCTATGGAGTGATGCTTCGTCAGAGTCGGTTGATGCCACGATGTATCGTCAAATGATTGGGTCCTTGATGTACCTGACGAATACGAGACCAGATATTTGCTTTGCTGTGAACACAATGAGCCAGTTCCTGACGGATCCGAGACATGTTCACCTTATGGTTGCAAAGCATGCAATGAGGTACCTAAAGGGTACAGTTGACTATGGGCTCAAGTATGAAGCGAATCAGAAGATTAACCTGGAGGGTTATGTGGATTCGGATTGGGAAGTGCCATTGATAGGAAGAGCACTTAGGGGTGCTGCTTCAGTATGGGATCATGTGTGATCTCTTGGTTTAGCAGGAAGGAGTCCTGCATGGCACTGAGTACAGCCGAGGGAAAATATGTTGCCACTTGCTCGGCTACTTGGGAGAGAGGAGCAGTGAAGCTCCAGTTTGTGTTCCAGATTGAGATCTCTCAAAAGAGGGAGTTCTAGCACAGCTGGTGAGACAGGTTGTCTGAGCATACAATCCTGGCGAAGCTCGTAGGTTGCTCAGACGTAAACGATCTTGTAGGTTGTCCTCGGATGTAATCAGCCCTGGCGAAGCTCGCAGGTTATCCTTGGACGTAATCAGCCCTGATGTGATTCTATGCTAGAAATGGCTAGAGTGAAGTTTGAGTACTTCAAGGAGAAGCTTGGTGTTCTTCAGATCGAGGTTCCTTCCAAGGAGAAGTGATGAGTCCGAGAGCCTTTCTGACATGGTGGCAAGATTGGTTCCTCCCATGGTTAGATGTAAGTGTTGTGCCTTTCTAACATGGTGGCAAATTAGTTCCTCCCATGGTCAGATGTAAGTGTTGCACTTTTCTGACATGGCGAGAGGATTGGTTCCTCCCATGGTCAGATGTAAGTGCAGAGCCTTTCCGACATGGTGGCAGGCTGGGCCTCCCATGGGTGGATGTAAGTGCAAGAGTCTTTCCGACATGGTGGCAGGCTGGGCCTCCCATGTTCAGATATAAGTGATGAGCCTTTCCGACATGGTGGCAGGCTGGGCCTCCCATGGTCTGATATAAGTGCTGAGCCTTTTTGACATGGTGGCAGGCTGGGCCTCCCATGGTTGGATGTAAGTGCTGGGCCTTTCTGACATGGTGGTAGGCTGGGCCTCCCATGGTCTGATATAAGTGCTGAGCCTTTTCGACATGGTGGCAGGCTGGGCCTCCCATGGTCAGATATAAGTGTTGAGCCTTTCCGACATGGTGGCAGGTGGGCCTCCCATGGTCAGATGTAAGCATGGGGCCTTTCCGACATGGTGGCAGGCTGGGCCTCCCATGGTCAGATGTAAGCGCTGGGCCTTTTTGACATGGTGGCAAGCTAGGCCTCCCATGGTCAGATGTAAGCGCTGGGCCTTTTCTACATGGTGGCAGGCTGGGCCTCCCATGGTCGGATATAAGTGCTGAGACCTGTAAATCAACATAAAAAAGGGCCAACTCTGTAGAACTTCCTATGACGAGTAGAATTGAGAGATAACACCATTTGCTCGAGAAAGCGGGAGCAGTGATGATGATGATGATCCAGTGATGAAGACTTGTGTTGATGAACTGTGTCAAGAGAATACCTTCCTAGTTAAGAGGGAGTGTTGATGTATTTGTAACTTCGGAATGTATTCACTTGTATATCTTATATTGTATTTTATTGTACCCTGATGTTGCTATCGAAAGAATCATTAATATAATAAAGTCATGTAAAGTCATTGAGGTTAACCCTCCGTTGTAAGTCAGGGCAATAGTCCCCACAGTTGAGGGGTACTAGTAATAAAGTCATGTAAAGTCATTGAAGTTAACCCTCCGTTGTAAGTCAGGGCAATAGTCTCCACAGTTGAGGGGTACTAGGGTTATTAGACTCTCCTAGAGAAGTCGGCCCTGGTGAGTAATTGTCAAGTGGAAAACTAGTATAAATAGAGAGTGAGACTCTCTATTTGAAACATACACTCACTCAACTGTAGCGCATGAGTGAGAGAAGAGGAGCTCGCACAAGTGAGAGAGAGAAAAACTGTCGGAGATCATCTTTGTGTTTTTGGGTTTTACTTTTGCTATTGGTGCTCATTCTATTTTTGAGGAAGTTGCAGGGTTTTCTCCTTTATGGTTTCCCCGAGGAAAACTCTTTGTCTCTTGTCTCTTGTGATTATTGCTGTGCATGTTATTCTCTCAGATAAGATCCTAGATCATATTGATTAAATGATAAAAATCTAACAAACTCTGGAAGACATATTGGCCATATACAATGCTACGATCATCTTTACTGCAGTTTTAAATGTTTATGTCGATTTAGCTTATTTTTTGACCATATATGCCATTATCACTACATGTTACAACAATATAATTATTGTTTTAGAAATTATATCTTTTAAAATGGATATCTATATTTTTAATTTTCTTTATTGTTGGCTGCGTCCCTTCTTCCCCTGAAATTTGAGGGTAGTCCCTTGCTGTACTTGAATCTCATCTCTCTATCTCCAAACCTGCTAACCTTTGGGTAGCATAGTAATGGTCATAATTTGTATTCGGTTTCGACATCTGTTTAAATTGCACAAGCTTGAATGATTGTTTATCGAATTTATTTCAGGGATTTGATGCAAAGCTCATTGATGTAAATCGGACCTGTAAAGTTACTAAGGTGATTTCTTCTTCCATTTAGTTTCTGTTTACTTTCACTGGTACATAATCATGGATATCTGTATTTTCTATATTTTTATCATAACTTGATCATATTGGAGATTCATTCTAATCTGAGAAATCTCTGTTGCTTTTGTCAGGGAGGACAAATAGCTAGCTACACTGCTATGGTTGTTTGTGGTAATTATAATGGTGTAGTTGGGTATGCTAAAGGAAAGGGTGCAGCAGTGCCAGTTGCTATTCAGAGGGTTAGTTTTGCATTTTTGTAATTCACGGTGTCATGGTAATCTAACCTTAAATGATTGGACATCTGTCATCAGTTTGCTAAAATATGAGAAGCCTGATCTAACTTCAAGCATGATCTGTGATTTTCAGAGGAAATATATGCTGCGGTACTTTTTATTATTATTATGTCTTTTAATCATCATTTGCTTTACAGCCACTCTTGTTTTTCTCCATATTTCTGTTTATATTTTCTTGGTCTGTCTATTGTAGTAGTCCATAAGCTGTCACCTTTAGATAAGAAGCTCATCAAACACCAATATAATGTTAGCATAACATGATACAAGCTGTGGACTGGAATTCCTCAGACCAATTAGATAAGATAGCATCTGCTGCAAGCCTTGGGAACACCCTAGGGCTTATATATGTAGCTGCCATCCAAATACAGAATTACAACACAGTGCAGCCAAAAGTATTCAGCATATTCATGCTAGTCTCCTTCCCATCCTACCTCCTCCATAACTGGAATTACTTCAAAATGTAATATATAAAAAGGTGGAGGAGCATTTCAAAGTTAAAACAATCTACCTTACTTGAACTCTTATTTCTGTGAAGGTCTTACTTAGATTAAATACCTCAATCGCCCGAGGGATGTACAAGCTAGTACCCTCGGGTCTCATACAGTCCATTCAGACAAGGTTTATGGAGTATGTTTATAGAACATTCTCTAAGGGCTTAAGCACTCTGCCATACAAGGAACGTTATTGTCTAATGTCTAAAATTACTCCAAAATACGATCATGAAAACATGTAACTAGCTTGCAGTCAATGTCAACGTGCACATGTCTGGACTCTGAATTTGTCTCTCTATGGAGCTTTGTTCACCCTTTGTCACCTGATATCAAATGTAGCATTTGCACATGGAATTGGAGCCTGGGCTTATTTGACATGTATATTGAATGTAATTAGACTTATCATAGGCATGCATATGCAATGAAATAAAATTCTATCAGACAAACTTATTAAGCTAATTACCCTTCAAGTTCTATCCGGTTATTGTAGTCTGTAACTTGAGCATTAGATTGCCATACACTTATTCCAGTACAGATCTAATGCACACAGATAAACGAAAAATTGAATGCTCAAGTTGAAGGTTTCAGCATACTCAAGGCAATCAGTAACTGGTGTTTGGAAAACCAAAAATCTAACACTTACTTACAATGTTCTTGACTAAGACGAGGCCTGAAGTAAGGCATGTTATATTTTTGGGTTAATCCGAAAGTATTTACACCTGTTTGGGGGTGTTTCATGAGATTTGGGGTACATGGTGTATGTTTAGCTCTTGGATGGTCCAAGATGGATTGTAGCATGAGAGATGGTCCGTGATGGATATGCACACTTGAGATTGCTTACTTAGTGGATACTTATCTCATTGGTTGGTGTCTTTTCTGTGTATTTGCCAGGAAATTTAGGGTTGTTTGAAAGTGAATTATTGGATTTTTCTGCTGCTGTTTTGTGCTTTAATTTACAGCAGTCCCAGGGTAGAAGGTGAAATTTTTTAATTGCATTTTAGTGTCATTACGGTGAAATTTCCAACAGGGCAAACCTGTTCTGCTCTTATCCTTTAGAATGCCCTAAAAAATAGTTATTCAAGAGGCCAATTAATCAATTGATATCTTGACTGTTTCTCTCCAGATGAATACATGCTTCGTGCATTCTAATGTGGTTGTAAGGACAGGTGGAACACTGGTCCATCATGGGGGCATTTAAATTATTAAATTGTTTGATCTTGCTTTTATGCACGAGACTGAAACATTATCTGTTACCCATTTCAGGCTTATGCAAAGAGTTTTCAAAACCTTCATTATGTGGAAAGGTACGAGGAGCATACAATTCCTCATGCAATACAGACCAAATTTAAGAAAACTAAGGTAATTTTCTAACAGAAATTGTTGATTATGTTACTGATATATGGTAAGTACGACATTCTTCTCCATATCTGAGCCTTTTTTCTTGATCATTTGCAGATATACTTGTGGCCTGGTGCTATTGCAACAGGGATGAGGGCAAACAAAACAATTGAAAGTGTCCTCTATTTGGCTGGGTACAAGAATGTGAAAACTAAGGTGTGTTTTGTCACTAGCAATTTTTGGGGGTTGATAAGAACTAATTGGAGAACTTATTTGAGAGTAATTGGAGAACTTATTTGAGAGTAACTTGCATCTTTCTTACTTGTAGGTGATTGGTTCACGACATCCACATAATACACTAAAAGCTCTTTTCAAAGCTCTAAATATGGTATATTTTTCTTCCAACATGACCCCGGTTATCAATATTTGTTCTGTTTTTTTCCACTTTCTACTCGCACAAATTTTGGAAAACAGAGATCTTAACTGTTTTTCTAATGGTTGTAAATGTGTTATATTTGAGTTGATATATGTTCTCTTCCCATTTCTGTGTTTGCATTTTTATTTTTCTGATTGATCTCCAGGCTCTTTCAATTACTTAATTGAGAAGTCATTTTACCCACTATTCAAAGAGATTCCAAGTGTTCTTGGTCTTAAAAGGCTTGTACATCTGCCAATTGCAAGCCTCTTTTTACTTCATCGAGCCTTGAAATCTATTCTTTGTCATTTGCTGACTTGTATTTGCTGTCAACGATCAGAGGCCTATACTTCATTTAGCTTGCTAAATCTTGATTTACTTGTACATATATCTGAAAGTTTCAAGGAAAAAACCGCTTTCAGTTATTCTTTTGTTTGTATGTCATAAGACTAATCTGTAATTTCCATGCAGATTGAGACTCCTAAGGATATCCAAGAGAAGTTTGGGCGTTCAGTGGTCGAATCACATTTGCTGAAATAGTGCACCCCAATTTAGCTTGTGTGCACAGACCATATTTATTTGATGCCTTGGTGCCAAATTTTTGTTTGTTCTTTAGGCAGAGCCATTCCTGGTCACGTATACTGGGGGCAATGAATAATTCTACATTATAGTCCATTGCAGAGATTTTCAACTTTGGCAATGCAATCTACTGTAGAGATTTTATTTTGACATTTGAGTTTATTGGTTTAGCTTGTTTGCACAGACCATATTTATCATTTGATGCCTTTGTGCCAAATTTTTGTTTGTTCTTTTAGGCAGAGCCATTCCTGGTGATGTATACTAGGGGCAATCAGTAATTTTACATAGTCCATTGCTGAGATTTTATACTTTGGCAGCAATCTACTGTAGAGATTTTATATTTTGGCATTTGAGTTTATTGGATTTATCAGGAAGCTCGTATTTGTGGCAAAATTGTGAGCATATATGATCAAACCTTTGGCTACCAAGTCTTCCTTCTGCTAATGGCTACCAAAAGGATCATTTTGACATTTTTTTGGATTGTGTTAACATCCTATATGCTACAGGAGGTTGAGAGCTTGTTGCTTATGTATCCACCACGTAGAATACATGATATAATAAAGTCTATTGGAGAATCTTACATGCCTCTCGAGCACACCATGGGTTCAATTACATTTCTATGGCTTTTATGGTAATAAATTTTATGGGCTTCATGTTGATAAGCTGAACCCATATCTCTATCCTGTCAGCCATTATTCACTACTATGCTGTAATGTCATGTAATCATTAGAATGTTGACTATTTCATTAAAGAATAAAATATTGAAATACGTGTTTCCATGGGTGTACCCATTTGCTGAAAATGTCAGATCTAAACCATCTGTATACAAAGTATTATTTGAAGGGACCTGATTAAAAACAGTAGAAATACCATCACTATCACCGTTTCAACGGTTTTTAATAGTAATGCTATCTACTAGAATATTAAATAATAATATGTTTTCCTCTTTGTTGAAGGCCACTTGGTTGGCTCCATCACCCCTGTTGCAGGCCCAGTTCAATTCCAACACAATCATCCGACAAGGTTGCCCCGGATGATCTATACTTGCATCAGGATGCCAAATATGGTTTCGCTCCCTGCTTTCACTGTCAGACTGCTATTACTTTGACTCCTAATTTATTCAAGTCAATATAATGGACTTCAATTGATGTCATTCTCTTTCAAGAGTAGCTCTTTAGCAATAAGTTGGCATTCTTGGATCATCAAGTGGATACAACTAAGTTGCACGAAACGGGGAAACGTTGGAAACACAACCCTCCCAAATTTTGAAACGGGGAAACACGATATATATATATGTATGAGCAAGTACAAAATTATTATAAAACATAAACCATACATGTCTACGTTTTACATTTAGCTGCAAGCAACATTGCCAATGATGAATGATAAATGTTACAGATAAAATTAAATCATACATGTAACATTACATTTTACTCACGGACCCAAGTCTATATCATTTCATTCATGCAACTAGTAATATCCAAAAACAACCTTTGTAAACGAAGCTAAATAGTATATATCCAAAATTAGCCTTCATGTATGAGGCTACAAGCACAATGTATCAAATTATGAACAATGAGCATACTAACATAGAAATAAAAGTAAAACATGAGCTCATACTAATTGTCATCCTCATCTTCATAGTCTTCCTTAAAAATAGAACAAGAAGCACGCTCAACAACATGATGTAAAGTGCAAGAAGTATTTCTAATTCCACTTCTAGGTTCCTCAATACTTAGTGCAGCAAGAGAGAGGCCCAAGTCAGTAAATTCGGGCTCGACATCCCAATTTGCACAAGGCCCACTACTATATTTTGGGCCTTGAGTGCTCAAGTCGCTTGTGTGAGGAGAGAATGAAGCGATGTTCTCCTTCATAGTTTTCTTTATTTTAAAATTTAATGTACTAACTGTTAATTACTGAAATTCGTGGGTAGAAAGAGACTTTACTGACCAGTTTTTTAAGTGACAGGCTTTTATTTGATGGAAAACAATTTATACATGAAAGGAAATGCAATGGAAACGCGTTTCCGTCCGTACGAACGAGTTTCTTGTACATGCAACACATTTCGTATAGACGGAAACAAGTTTTCGTCATGTGCCATATGCGTTTCCGAGTTTTCGAGGGTGAACCGGGTGCTAGACCCGAGTTTCCTGCAACTTGGGAATACAACAATGGGAGGCATTCTTGTATTGTGCAGTGCTTGTTA
This sequence comes from Pseudotsuga menziesii, assembly GCA_001517045.1. NCBI lineage: Eukaryota > Viridiplantae > Streptophyta > Pinopsida > Pinales > Pinaceae > Pseudotsuga > Pseudotsuga menziesii. Next base: position 17,553 of record LPNX010141756.1, read on the forward strand.
TTCATTAGTAGAATCTTAAGAAAAAAATGTCGCACTCTTTCTAATGTAGAGGACGTGGCATTCCAAAGGCTCGGTCTAGATTAGACATCATAGAACAACAAACAAGGATTCCATGCACTCCTCTATGACTATTGAATTTTGTTGTATCAATGCTTATACAGATTACATATATTTTGACAAAGCATTAGGCTTGTTTATGGTGGCAAATATCAATATTTTACAAGTACCTTGATATTTGTTTTTTTCTTTTGTTTTTTGAGCTGCCCATATACTTTAAATTTATCTTGCACTTCAAATTGATGTGTCATGAACAAACTATTTTGATAACTATAAACAATCCAATCCAAATATGAGAGGGAAATAAACCCATATAGGATAAAATATATTTGTAATGATGAATGTAATGAATTAGAGAAGCTCTCCTAATTTATATTGTTCATTGATTGGCTTTGAGGTTGAAGGGTTATGACCTTGGTGACTAATTAGTACATCCATGCAATTTTTGGCCGGTGAACATCGATAGGCCACAAGTTTAGTGCCACGAACTACCTGTTATCTATGCTTCAACTACTAGTTATCACATGTAAACTGAGATAATTTTGATATATATATATATATATATATATATATAATTGCTTACTTTGAATTTGGAATGACCATCATAAAATAAGCCTTGACGGTACGCTTGTCTCATCTTCCTGCAATTTAGGAAGATGGACTTTTCTTGTCCACCCCTAATTGTAAAATATAAGTAATTACCTTTCAGTGTAATTATTATTATTATGTAATATATATTTATGTGCATTTCATGTTAACCTCAAAGGTTAGCTCAATTGGTTGAACCATCTACCCAACACATGTTGCCAATAGGGAGGCCATAGGTCATAGGTTTAATTTTGCTCAAGTCCCTCAGGTTTAACAACAATTTTTCTAGCTGTCAATTGCTGTAAGGTTCCACCTCACTTATCAACAAAGCACATAGAAATAAAGTCCCATTAGATAGTAAGGCCCTTTTTTTAACACAACACATTAACATTTTTTTTTAACATAAACTATAAAAGGTTTGATATTAAACAGGTTGTGCACAACCATACATTACATAAAAGCGTTCTCTAAGAGTTCTTGCTGTTCAAAAAAGGAGAAGACAAAATTGGGCCAAAATGATGACCATAAAAAGCCACACAGAGTATTTACATAGCTTCTAAGAACTGAGGTAGTATATACCCTAATAAACTGTTAAGGAACAGACAAAAACATGAACTATTAAAACCATTAAAAGTTGCCTGGGTGCTTCAGTGGCTGAACAACCGATTCCTCCTCCATAGGATAAACTGCTGCTGCAGGATTTTCGTTTGCTTGACTGCATTGATTCATGTTTACCAAACGTTGGAGGTCTTCTTGAATTCTGTCCACCTTACCCATTATTTCTTTGAGATTCATCTTTGTATCGTCAATCCTTGAGTTGTGGTTGCTTATATGATAAGAGGTGTAACTAACCACCTCCCCCATATTCTTGATTTCTTGGGCAATTTCCTTGTTGTCCATAATGCCAATAGCTACCATTTCATATAAACGCCTGAGATTTTTCTTCAAGTCTGCAAGACTGACATTTTCATTTGCTTGGTCCATTCTACCTTGTATGGAATTATGAATGGCAAGTGCTAATTTGGAGAAATTACTGTGGAGATCCCTTACTGCACCTTCTGGCTCTTGAGCCTGCTCGCCACAAGAAAAACCACCTAGGACAGAGTTGAGAGTGCTAAATTCCTGTAGGAGAGAGTTGCTTTCTTTCTTACTTCAACAAGAGAGAGTGCCGACCGCTCCTTCCTTCCACCCAGAGCAATAACACCCAAAAATCGAATTCCTGCTATGAAAGACTGACCTTCAACGGGATTGTTGAGCCCAGCACCAGAGTCCAAACGCCACAGAGGACCGCCGGCTTGTGGAGAGCAGTAGCAGGTTAAGAAAGTGACTAGAGCCAACCTTTCCTTGATAAAAACCCTGGTAAGAGGCAAAGACTCCCACGGGATCCCCTGAACTATGCCTTCATCTACGCCTGAGATGATAGCCAGCAGAGTCCTCTCCGGAGAAAACACAGAGCGCGATGAGAGCACACCATTACCAAAGGGATGGAGGTAAGGGAAACTTCCGGAGGAAGACATAATGAAGAGGATGAAGAGACTTGGAGCATGCGAGCTGAGGATGCATTTATGTTGAGGGAGATGGCTCATAAAGGCAGCTTGGATCGAGGTGAGGCCGGTGAGGAGAGGAGACCATGCGGCAACGAGGAGGAGAGCAAGAGGACGATGCATTAAGACCTTTGAGCCTTCACAAAGATCAATGGGAGTGGGTTTATAACATTGAAAATCAAGTCTTTGCTCCCTCAAGTTCATTAGGGAATGGGTTTGGAGTTTATGGCTAAACCATTGTGACAAAAGTGGCCTTGAGGGAGGGAGGCCCCTTCATTGGCCAAAGCATCAGCTGCAGCATTATTTGCACGAAGAATGTGGTAGAATTCATAATGTTTTGATAGGAGAGGGGTGATTTTATCATGCAGCCGTCGACACTTTATAGAGCCGATGGTGTATCCATTAAGCATTTTATCTATGACATGTCTTGAATCGCCAAATATTGCTATCTTGGAGAGATCAGTGTTAGCTAGGATTTCCATTCCCTGTAAGAGAGCCAACCACTCAGCGTCATTGTTGGTCCTGTGGCCTAGACCCCAAGCAAAGGTTTGTTCAATTTGTCCTCCGGGATCTAGTAGGATCCCCCCCGCACCTGCCACCCCTGGGTTGCCCTTTGAGGCACCATCAAAGAAGAAAGAATAGGAATTTCTTTCTTGTAACCAGGCCCTGAACTCACTGTGATTCTTTCTTATCTCCAACAGAAGTGTGCTAGTGAAATGCTTGATTCTTGTAACTGGGAATTTGGACTGAGGGGGGCTCCTCTCTTTTAAAAAAATTCTGCACCATGAAGAATGCGGCTCTGAGATATTTTCAGATACAGGAAAGCTGATATCTCTCGAGGCAAACTTTTCAGCTATCATTCCCACTGTTTTCGAAACTATACGGGTTGGGACGACTTTTTGATCTTTGAAGATTGATTTATTCCTAGCTATCCATAGCTGCCAACATAAATTCTTTGGAATGGAGTTCCAGAGGCACCTGAGGATAGGTTTTTTATTGAGATTTCCAGTAAAGTGTTTAGTCGAATCCTCTAGGAGCCGAGCCACAGAGCCTGGGGGTCTAAAATGAAAACCCGGAGGGAGAACGCACTGCCAAACTTTCAAAGAAACACTGCACTGCAGAAAAATATAATTTGAGGTTTCGGCTTCCGAATTGCAAAGGGCACACCGGGAGGGGCCTACTATTCCTCTTTCCCTGAGATTTTCAGCCGTGAGCAATTTATTGTGCATCAAGGTCCAGATGAAAGAGTTTACCTTTGGGATACTGTTTGGATGCCAAACCTTTTTCCATAATCGATCATTTGCTACTAGATCCGTTGAGAGCCTCTTGTATCCTTCTTTGACCGTATACTACCCATTTTTGCCCCATCAGATGCGATCCCTTGAGGCTTCGTTTGTTGGACTCATACCATGCAGGGATGAGAAGAGTAGATTTTCAGCTTCTTCCAAATGAACAGGGGGGTGAAATTCCTTCCAGCCAATCCAGCACCCCTTCGAATTCCATAATGAGAGATCATGGAGAGTGTGGATACCAACGCTGCGAGCCCATTCATCTAGTTTGACCATCCCTGGGAGCGAGGTGAGAGTAGGCTGCCCTAGAATGCTGCTTTCCCAAACTTTAATTTTTTTACCATTGTATGGGATCCAATAGTAGTTAGTCTGAATTAAATTGACAGAGGCTTTGCACAGGAGCCAGAGAGAGGTTCCCTTACCAGTCCACAAGTTGTCTAAGATTTTTGATCTAGGTCTTTTGATGTATTTTTGCCTCATTACTTATTTCCATCATTCTTTCTTGCCTGTAACCAACCTCCAGATCAATTTTGCTCCTAGAGCTTTGTTCATTTGCTCCAGGTCCCTGATGCCCAATCTGCCTTTGCTTTTTGGTCTTTTGACTATGTCCCATTTCACCAAATGAAATTTCTTTCTCTGCACCTTTCCTCCTTGCCAAATGAATTTTCTGATTTCCATACAAATACTGTTTATGACACTCTTAGGAGCTAAGATCATCGAGCTAGAGTAAATTGCGTAAGAGGAGAGAATGGAGTGAATTAGAGTTATTTTCCCTGCAAGATTTAACCACTTTGAGCTCAGAGAATGTATTTTGTTTTTAATCTTTTGAATGACCGAAGCCCACATGGCAGAGGTAAGATATTTTTGGCTATAGGAATACCCAGATGGGTGAAATGGGTCCAATTATAAGTAGCATTAATGTGGAGGATTTGAGATATATTACAGAGAGTTGTTATGTTGCAATTCCATCCATAGAGCCGGCATTTGTTCAGGTTGGCAGAGCTTCCAGAAGAGCGGAGGAAAAGATCTAGGGGTCTTGAGATATTTCTGGCAATTTGAGGGGAGGCTATGCCTAGCAGTATAGTGTTGTCAGCAAAAAGAGCATGGTTGATAGGATGAACTCCATTTCTGAAGGAGAGACCTGGGAGGGAGCCTTCTTCTTGGAGTCTGGAAAGTCTCCTACTCAGGGAGTTAGCCACAAGAATGTAAAGAAAGGGGGAGAGGGGGCATCCCTGCCTTATCCCTCGGGTAGCTTTAAAAAATTCTGAGGGTCTGCCATTGATTAAAGGGGCTATCCAGGGAGAATTTATACTAGTGTGAACTTGATTTATGAAGATAGAGGGAAACCCAATTTTTTTTAACACCAACGAAATGAAGGAATGTCTCAATCGATCAAAAGCATTTGCCAGATCCAATTTAATAGCCATACCTGACTCACCCTTTTTGGTGCTTGAATGTATTGCTTCCTGGACCATAAGGACGTTATCACTGATTTGCCGGCTTGAGATGAAGCCTCCTTGATTGGGGGAGATCAGAGATTGAATAATAGGCTTGAGTTTTAGAGATAAGACTTTGGAGGTGGGGTTAGCCTCTTTGGGAATCAGGGCCAGGAAGGTGGAGTTTGTGGCTCCTTCCATTTTTCCTTTCGCCATCCAGGATATTAGACGCATAAGGTTCTTTTTTATTAAATACTAGAACATTCTGTAGAAACGGATAGGGAAGCCGTTGGGGCCTGGAGCTTTGTCCGGGTGGAGGGTCCAAATAGCCTTCTTAACTTCTTCCTCTAAGATGGGGGATTCAAGCTGGAGACTTTCCTCTAGGCTAATCAAGGAAGGGATGTCTCAAACCATTTCTTCCATGCATTCCTGTGAGACATACTCTTCATCATTGTACAAACTTTCAAAGAAGCCTCTTACCTCATTGCTAATTGCTGCTTGTCCTATGATGACTGTGCCGTCTTCGTTCTTGAGCTCCCTCATTGTGTTCCTCCTCTGTCTCTCTCTGCATTGATTTTGAAAAAAAATTGTGTTTTGGTCTCCCCCTTAAAGCCAGAGAACCCTCGATCGAAGTCTCCATCCCTCCTCCTCTTGTCTTATTATTGATTGCAGGCTTTTTTCGAGCTCTATTTCTTTGAGGAGACGCTCTCTGGTGATTTCACTTTCCTCCATATCCACTTGAAGGGCTTCCATTTCTCTTTCTGTTTTTTTTAGATGGCTCTTGATAGTGATGCTTGACCTAGGACTTGAGGGCTGATTTAACCCTTTTGATTTTCTGCTCCTAAGAGAAGACTGGAGATCCTGGGATGAAGCAACGCCAAGCATTTGCAATGATATCCCTGACTCCTTCTGATTCTAGCCAGAGATGATTGAACCGAAATGGAACGGGCCCCAAAGTTTCCAAAGGCGAAAAAAAGAGAAAGATCGGCTTATGATCCGAGATGGCCGAACACATAAGTTTGGACTCAGGATAAGTCCTGAGGAGATGAGTACTAACTAGAACCCAATCCAACCTGGCAGCTATATGACTCGGGCCAATTCTTTTGTTGCTCCAGGTGAAGGAACAATTCTTTGGCTTGATATCAGTAAGACCCCAAAGCGAAATAAGGTCCTCCAGTCTTTCTCCGAAGGGGTCCCTAACTTTAGTTCCACCTCTGCGCTCTTCTGCAGAGATAGTGACGTTGAAATCTCCCACTATGAAGCAAGGGAGAAGCGTTTTCCCTTCACATTGTTTCTCAAGGGATTTCTAAAAACTTTATTTTTGTGCTTGGATAGTTGGCCCATATATATTCCCTATCCATAACATTTCTTTCTTTTCTTTATTTTCTAACTTAATGAACAACCAATTTTTGTTCTCAATAGCTGAATGCATAACAAACTTTTCGCTATCGCACCAACAGAGAAGGCCTCCAGAGGCTCCATTCGCACTAATGGCTATCCCTTCTCCTTTCAGCCAATTTTTTTTTAAAGTTGCAAGACTGTCTTCCGCCCTTTTTTTGTCTCCTGGATAAGAAGGATTGAAACCGATTCCATTGATTTAAATCTTTTGATAACTTCTATTTTTTGGGAACCTCCTAATCCTCTACAATTCCAGGAGACCAGCTTCATTATTTCTTAAGCTGTCGGAGCGCCTTTTCTTTCTCCTTTTTTTCCTCTTCTGCGCTAAGAAGGTATTTGCTTGCTTGCGAGTTTTTAACCAGGAAATCTAGATTAGACTGCTTTCCTGCTGCTTTTTCCCTTGTTGCTTCTTGTTCCCTTAGGGTCTTGTTTGACTTTCTTCCTTTTCTGGAATGAGGTTCCTGTTCTTCAATGGAGTTGTCTGCTGATTCCTGATTTCATGCTTTTGCTCTAGAACGTGTGACTGATCCTTCTGAGTTGGTTGCTCCTTCCTTCCTTACCATGGGCTGTGCTATATTCTCTTCCGAGTCATTCTTCTCCTTTTGGGGTGGAACTTCCGCTGGGGTTTCTTGCTCTTGATGCTGAGTCTCTTCTATATTCTCCTCTGGGGTTTCAATCTCTCGTTCTTCAGTTTGAAGAGCTTCAGACCTATTTCCAGAGACGCTTTTTGCTAGGATGTGGGGCTGCTTTGTTGCTGAAGTTTTTGCGGTTTTCTTCCCGCTTGCTACATTCCATCCTTCTTCTTGCAGGCCTTCAGGGTTGGATTTCTCCGGTTTTTTTGGACAAGATTTAGAAAATGCCCATATTTTTGGCAGTATTTGCATTTGAAGGGGATTTGCTCGTAATCCATTGTTTGCAGGTGATTCCACCCATCAATAGAGAGATTAATAGCTTCCGGCAAGCCTTTCTCAAGATCAACCTCAACACAGATTCTGGCGCATGAGAACATTGAGGCTTTTGGCTCTGACTTATCCACGTATTTTCCCAAAGTGTTACCTATTGCTCGAAAATCCTCATCATTCCAGCAGTGAAGAGGGAGATGGGGGAGCTTTACCCAGACTGGGACTGCCATAGGGATATCTTTCTCAGGGTTGATAGAGAGATCCCATTTGTTAAGGTACATTCCTCTTGGGCCCATGAAGTAAGGACCATTCCTGAAGATAAGATCCCGATCTTCTTTCTTCTCAAAGATGAAAGCAAAATGACCTTTCCCACAAAAGATTTGCTGAACCTCACCTTGTATTAGGGTTCTCCAGTTTTTATTAAGCCAAACATCTACTGAACGAGGGGATGGCCAGAGCCCTATAAACAAGCCAATGAGACCTTTCTCAGACATAGTGACTGCTTTCCTTTTTGAGGCGGCAGAGGAGAGTTTAACCTCTAGAATTTCAAAGCGTTTGACAAATCGAGAAGAAGGAGGAGCATTGGACAAAAGGGAAGGAATGGAGGCGACGATGTTTAGGAAACGGTCTTCAAACGAATCAGGGTCCGAGGGATCCATGGAGGGAGGACCGTGAGGGCCTGCAAGCCTGCAGATCTCAAACCCTAGAGGCGCGCCTGTTGTATTCTTGTAAAAAACCGTAACACAACACATCAACATTATTCACAAGAATATGTGTATTTGCAAAGCAACAGATTCAAATTTGTTTTTTTCATTCTCAATTTTACACAATGATTCTCATAGAAATTGAAATTAGAAAATCACATTTAAAAAGGACAACACCAATAAATTCCTTTGTCATTTAAATCTGATCAAGAACAACAAGCTCAATTTTATGCTAAGTAGCCAAGCAATGTGTCAATATGTTGAATGCTTGAAAGGAGAGTTACAATTCTATACGGCAGGGTGATTCAATAATTCTGATTTCATATGCAAGTTAAGCATAACACAACTAGAATTACTAAACACTTGGCACCTATGCTTTAAAATTCTCATCCTTTGAGACATGTTATGACCAATTTATTGGACATAAAACTGATAACATTTTTCAATGATGAGTACTTTTAATTTATCAACAATCCATCTTCCACATATTGAATTAAACACTTACTCAAACATTTGATCCATTTTCACTTTTATCAATTTATTATCAAAATTTAAATGTAAATTTCCATCCATAACTAACCCTTCTAATTAATCATAGTTGTAAGAATGAACTTACTAATAAGCAAGATTGTAATGAATAAGAAGAGGGCACACAATTACACAACATCCCAACTCATTCATTCAGTAAGAATGCTAAGAAACTTGGGTTTAACTTAACCATAAATAGAAATGACAATGCATATTTATTGAGACATTTCTACAAATACTTGATAGCGAACTCTTATAATTCATTTAGGCATTTTTACAAACACTTTGCATTTATGGATAGTGATTGAAGCATTTTGTCAAATAATTTGCAGACCTATAGGCTACAACCATTGAGGGGTTTTGACAAACAATTTGCATGCATGGTAACTACAACTCATTAAGGTATAAAAACAAACAATTTGCAACATTTATACCTCACATCCTTATGGAAATTCGAATAAACAAATTTACAGGTATGAACTGATTCAACTTTTTCCTTCTATTACAAGTTAATAGTGGATTATGCATTGATTGAAGCATTTTGTCAAATAATTTGCAAACCTATAGCATTGATTGAAGCATTTTGTCAAATAATTTGCAAACCTATAGGCTACAACCATTGAGGGGTTTTGACAAACAATTTGCATGCATGGTAACTACAACTCATTAAGGTATAAAAACAAACAATTTGCAACATTTATACCTCACATCCTTGGGGAAATTTGAATAAACAAATTTACAGGTATGAACTGATTCAACTTTTTCCTTCTATTACAAGTTAATAGTGGATTATGCATTGACTGTTAATTAACAAGCCTGAGCCATAAAACCCTTCTCATAGGATAAGGTGCGTTTTACGAAGCTGCTTAGATTGTGGAATAAGGTTTGGAAAACCCTTTTTTTGAATCAAAATGAGGGTTCTAAGCCCATATGACATGGATACTCCTTGAACTTTAGTTGATTCGTATGAGTTGATTCAACTTCTGCCTTCTATTACAAGTTAACACTAGAAAATGCATTGATTGTTTACAAGTATGAATTGATTCAACTTTCGCCTTCTATTACAAATTAACAATGGATCATGCATTGATTGTTAATTAACAAACCCTTACCACATAACCCTTCCCATAGGCGGAGGTGTGTTCTATGAAACTGCCCAGATTGTGGAATTAGGTTTGGGAAACCTTTTTTTTTTAGTCAAAATGGAGGTTCCAGGTTCAAACAAAATGGATACCATATGAAGTTTAGATGATTTGTAATAGAACCATAATAAAACTCGAATTACTAAGACAACCAGATTAAAAACTACAATATCTATTTGTATAATTGGTCAATCACAAGGCATGCAGGGTAGTACCTACAACCATACACGGGACTGTTAATTTTCTAATACTAGATTTGATTTTCATTCTCAATAATTTACTGCTGAAATTATAAATGAAAATACACTAATATTTTAACTAACATAGTGGAAATAAAATATGAAATCAATCACATTTGACACATTTGTTTCCCTGGGAAATCCCAATGGGAAAAACCAACAATGATTTTATTAATATAACATTGATAAATAATACAAAACATCAAATATCTTAGCCTATCACATTTCAAGATATGTCCTTCAATCTTGCTGGCTTTTACTTCATCGTTGCCCCTTGCTTATTTTTTCAAACCTTACCCTGCACATTTGTATGAAAGTCCTTCTCCAACCAATACAATGAGATCCCACTATCTCACTATGTGTGATTGCATGTCTCCTCCTCTCCTTAGGATTTCTTTTATAACCCCTCAATGACCAAAACCTTAACCCTCAATCTCCAAAGTGATGGATGGATGAGATTAGATCTCAAACCTCACTTAGATCAATGCCTGCTACTTAATTTTAGTTCACTTTTAGTCATTAACCAACATTAAATTAATTAATGTGCTTTTCCCAAGTTAGACTTGGGAATGAGATATAAACTTTTCTTAGTCAACAAAGCAAATACCTAGATAGGTGTTTAGATAACTCCTACATGCTTGGCAACTAGGCTATGTAGAAGTACTTGTCTGATGCTACAAACATCAACACTCCCTCTTAGCGAGGAATATACTTCTCGAAGAGCCACTTGGAACTGGTTCTCAAACTGACCCTGACACATTGTTGCACACATCATCTTGCACACGATCATCCCTCCAACATTATTGGTAAGTTGTTCCCTGATCACTGGGTGTCACATAATTGATGATGCTACATATCAGTGCCATGATGCTTGGAAACTTTGTCAAAGCTTCGTTCTCCCTTTATGTGCTCCTAGGAGCCTTCTCTTACTCCTAAGCATCCATCAATGCCATCTTGTACCAACTAGGTTTCCTAGTAGAAATGGAAGAGGCTAACTCCCTCTTCCCACCTAATGGTTGACTCCCCCAATGCCATCTCGTACCAACTAGGTTTCCTAGTAGAAATGGAAGAGGCTAACTCCCTCTTCCCACCTAATGGTTGACTCCCCACACTAGAAGTCTGTGAATTCCGTTCACCATTTGGAGCCTTGTGCTCCTTGTCCTCTTCCATTGGCATCGATCCATGATCCAAGATCCCCCTTGGATCCAACTATAGGGTTTCCATGTAACTTGTATACCTTTCCCTCTTTGACACCAATGCTGACTATTCTCGGTTAACTCCCTCTAAATGCATGAGCACTTGTCCATTCTGGAACAAGACTACATAACCTTTGTCCACTAGAAATGAGACTAAGAGAAAAATCCTCCTTAGCTTTGGGACATACAACACATCTTCCACCTCTAGAAAACCTCGACTCCAACAGAACCCGAGTGTCCTAACTCCGTCTACACCACACTTGGCATGAGTGCCAAGCTCCACACGAAGATCTGAATTCGTCTTTCACAAACTAGTGAACAACTCATGTGTCCTTGTCATTTTCTCTGCTTCCCTACTTTTTGGGACTCAATAGATCTTATGCAAAGTCATTTGTTTCTTCAATGAGTCACTGAAACCAATAGATCTGTCATCCCTTGAGCTCTTGATGAAAGCCTCTTTTCATCTATCCTAGATCCACGAGTCATCGTTCTTCATGGCTTGAGCACTTGATCAAATGTCCTTCTTTGCTCCTAAGTGGATGACTCATGCACATGAGCAAAAATTATTCTTTGCTCCTATATGCTCTCTTGTGGTCTATATCTCTAGATGAAAGTCCTCCTTCACCTTTTTGAGATCTCATTGTTGGTTGCTCAACCTTCTGCCATTGTTCAACAATCCACTCAACACAAATTTTATGTTTCCTGGGCTTTGTTACTCATTGCCCAAAATTTCCCGCAACATTATTCTGCTGCTTGAACTTTCTTCCCATTACCCGAAACTCTGCCTGAAGCTGCTTACGGTTTCTCGCAACTTTTTGCTGCTTCCCGAGGTCTTTTATGGCCTTCCCCAGTTTTTCTTTGGTTTTCCAGATTACATTTCTAGGCTACTTGATTTTTCTGCGCTTTGCTCGACTTCTTTTCTAAGTTGCCCAAGCCCTTATGGGTTTTCCAATGACTGTTTTTGGGCCTCCTCAAACTTTTTGGGCTCCCTATCCAAGCCACCGGAGCTGTATAAGCGCTAACCGAAACGCCCCCGACTTGACGGAATCCGACAGAGAAAAATTGTGGAAATTTGCATATTGGAGTGTATAAATTGCAATTGTCGGAGAAAAATTGTGGAAATTTGCATATTGGAGCGTATAAATTGCAATTTGGATGATCTGGGTCGTTTAAATCAACCATTTAGAATGAAGTATATTCCATTGTTGAGTTTGTATAAAATAATGAAAAAACAATTTTCGGGAGCGATTTTGACCGGTTTTATTGGAAAAACCGCTTTTGCCCGGTTTTATTGAAAAACCGCTGGAAAAGCTCGGCGATTTGGTTCTTTTATCCTAGGCGACCTCCGTTGATGGTTGCAAGTTGCAACCTACATCCACCTCTGTGACCCAACCCGCTTTACGTATGCGCCCTTCTCCCTTCTTCCAGCTGATCTTCTCCATGTGCCACTACTTGTTGGTTGTTGGCTGCTCCTGTGGCGGCTTGGATGCTGCAACCAATCTGTGCGGTCATACGTTGTTGTACGACTGCTATCGTATGACAGTTGTACGATCGTTTTTTAATTTACTGTAAAACCTAACAAACGATTTTCCCCTTTATTTCCTCTTAGACTCTGATACTATGTTAATTTTCAAATATCATATCTTATTTGTGTTTTCAATAATATACCAGTGAAATTATAAACATAAATATACTCATATTTTAACTAATAATGCAATAATAATGTAACATATAGGAAATCAATCACATTGGACATATTTACCTTGAAAAATTTAAATGGAAAAAAATTAAAATCAATAATATTATTGATATAAGATATGGGATTTGTCTTGGGATGATCACATTTGACACACTTGTTTACCTTGGAAAATTTGAATGGGAAAAACTAACAATCAATAATTTTATTAATATAAGATATGGGCTTTGTTGTGGGATAATGTCTCATTGAGGAATAATACAAAACAACAAATAAAGTATTTAATCTTAAGTTCACTTTTAGTCATTAGCCAATATTAAGTTAATTAAAGTGCATTTCCTAACTTAGACTTAAGAAATAGATATAAGTAACTTACTCAACAAAGCAAGTACCTAGAGAGGTGTTTGGATAACTAACGTATGTCAAACATTTGTCCCTGAACTGGGAGAATACCATACTGGACTTCTATCCAAACTTCACAGGTAACACCAATAATAGAAATGCATTCTATGAACATAAATGATAGGATAAGAATAATTAACTAACATATTGGTTTACCCTTCTTTCATGCTCTTTTTCAAAGCCATCACTGTTTCTATGTAAAACCAGAGAGAATTCTAAGAAGAAATGGAATATTTTTAGGTTCAACAATGGATCATCCTTTCCTTTGAAACCCTGCATTCATTTCCAAGAATACCCTACACTCTATATTGGTACCTGTAAGGTTAGCTAAAATAGAACACAATAAATGCTCAATAATATCCCACATGGATTTAATATTTTAACTAACAAAATCAAAATAATTTCTCCAAGAAAATTAGAAATAATTCTAGTTAAATAAATAACTCAATTTACCAAAAATAATTATAACATAACTAGGATTTTACCCGAACAAAGATGATTTCTTCTAAGTTCAATTGCTCACTCCATCAACTCTACTTGCCAACTCAAGAAACCACCTGGTTTATCACCCAACCTTATCCAAGGAGAACTTCTCCTCTTGGAGCCCCTAAGTTGTATGAGCTCATAGACAACATGCAAATTAAGGAAGACTCCTCTCTTCCTTCCAACACCACTTAGATCTCACTCAACTAAACAAGTTAGACTAGATTTATAAGTCTGAAAACCTAGAGCCATTCCGATAGCATTTGGGTACTCTCGAGGTCCCCCCTTCCCAAAACCATGGGGGTTGTTATGTATTTAAAGCCTTTGAGTGGCATGACACCTCACCCCTTCTCATGCAAAATTAATTCCTTATTTATTTGAATAATTTCCTATTATTCACCACCCTCCACTGAGGTGGCAGTCTGTCCATTTTTTATTATCTTATTTATTTATTACTTAATAAGCACCCTACCCACGTGTCACCCTAGAATAATTTTCAATTATTACTTTCTAGTTAAAATTATGCTTTTCATTATAATAATATTACTTCAAAACCCCTCCAAAGTGGGTAAGTTGGAATTAAATTAATTCAAGGATTAACCTAGGTTGGCCTACCCGGTTGATTGATGCCCTTTAGTGGTGTTTTTATGCTGGAGAATAGGGATTCCACACCGTTATTGTGTTCCCACCGAATTATTAAGACTCAGTTCCCTTTTCCTATACCTAGGACTCCATGCCCTAGTAGATTCATGACTCCACATCTTGATCTATTTCATAGATCCAATACTCCACACCTTGACATTTCATGGATTCAAGACTTTTCACCCTAACCTCCATGGTTTCTCAGTCTATTTTACTTTGAAACTCCATGTTTCTCTCAAGGTATTGGTTGTGAGCTCATACATGTCATGTCCCCAATTAAATAATTTCCAAATAAGACTACTTGAAAATAATGTTCCACCAACCTACTAGTTCCCTAGGTTGAGATGAGACATAAATTTTGTAATAAGGGGCTATGGGACCAAAAAGGACTTTAGTTTACCATATTCACATTTAAATGGGTCACATAAGTGATAAATTCTAAGAAAATAAGATGGCACAGGTTCATGAAGACACTTGGAAGCTTGTGGAGCCTTTGGATGACTAAATTCTCCACACACTTGGCATGATCTTCATCCAAATTCGAACACATGGGTAATGTAACGTTATTGGAGAGTGATGTGGTGTCAAATATCATATAATGAGCCAAGGAATTTGAATGGGTAAAGGAGAGTAACTCCCATGGAAGAGGAAGAGACTAGAGGACATGTGTGCCACTTGGAAGGAGATTCCATGCATTCTATGATAACAAATGATGAAATATTTTATGACAAGTATAATTCAGATCTGATTATAGACATATGAAAAATATGACATGAAAAGAATAAAAATAGCCACCAAGAGGTCGAATTTGGGAGTTAGAGGCAGCCATTAGAATTGGGGAAAGAATTGGAGCATGAAGAGGAAGACAAGTGTCATGAGAGTTACTAAACCACTAATATGACTTGGAGGAATCCCATGGAGGAAAATTCGAACTTAGGAGGCCTCATGAAGTCAATAAAATAATTTCATGAGGAATGGAAATATCTTTTGATCATTTGTTAACTGGCCTTTGGCATTTTGGAGAGATTTTGCTTGTCCATTGCACGGTGAGTGTTCACTCTCCCTGCTTGTGAATCAATTTTGAGAGAGTTGGATTCCTTTCAAAGTTGGTTAATGGAGAGGCCATTAAAACTTCTCATTGGATCTTAATAAATGATTTTTAGTTGTAGGTTGAAGGTCCATATAGTCAAATTCTCATCTGTCTCCCTATTCTCTCATTCCTTCTTCTCCATTCCCCCACACTCTCATGTTGATGGCACACTTATTGGAGTGGTGATTGCACTTTGCTGAGGATATTTTAGGCCCCATACTTGATATATGATGTATGGCTATTTAGTCTTATTTCCATATGCTCTGTAAGTCAAAATATCAAAAATCCATATGTGAAAGTCTTGCATTCCCATGCTCTTGAATGACTTGTTTCATGTATTTAAATTCCATTTTAAAGGAGTTGTATAACATACTTGTATGAGGGAATTTATATGAGTTTGATGATTATGAGGAAGAAATATATGATGTATAACTATGTAATTTCATGACCATATTCTATATATCTCGAATTCAATAAACTCCACTGTGAAAGGCTTGCATTTCCATGCTCTTGAATAACTAGTTTTCATGGATTTGGATTCAATCTTGAAGTAGTTTTATATCATATTTGTATGAGGGATGTTATTTGAGTTTGATGATGTTTTTAAATCCATATATGATGTGATACTCTATAATTTCATGTCCTTGTGCTCAGTGGGTCGAAATCCAAGAAATCCATATGTGAAACTCTTGCAATTCCATGCTACTAGTTCACTAGTTTTCATGTATTTGACTCCCATACTGAATGAGTTGTATACACGACTTGTATGAAGGGATTTATCTGGTGTTTAATACTATTTGGGAAGCAATTTCTATGATGTATATGGTCTCTATATGTCACATCCTGATATGAACCTTTAACTCTACCTTTCATATGTCAAAATCGAGCTAGTTATGCAATTTCCCCATAAGCAATTTCACTGAAAATTATCAAACGAATGTGGAGCTATATAACTAGTTTGCAGAACTAATAACCATGTGTAATTATGTTATCAGGAATATTGCACCTTCTGCGGACAGAAGATGTTCCTTTGGTCTGAATGGTTCAGAACCAGAACAAATGAGTGAACGCCAAAGGACGAAGACCTTCTCTGAATGTTGTTAACACCTGGAATACTGCTTTGATCATGAACTTGTGTACCTACAAACATGTCAAACAAACAAGAACATCAAAGCTACCAGAAAATCATCTACACATCCATACTAGTGACTAAGGAATCCACTAACATATACATGTGAAATCAAAATAACAGATATGTGGGACAGAAATAAGCTTTGCATAAAGAATGAATGAAGAAGCTTACAACCATTGCCTTAGTGTTGAAAAACTCCTCCACAAGACAAACACTTCATCCCCAAAAGCTCCAACTTTCTCTCTTGTGCTCTCCAATAATTTGGACTAGGTAGTCAATTCAACAGCATAATAATACCATTCAGTTATCCCCCTCAACTATGGATATGAGCTTGTATTTATAAGGCTCAATGGATAGGGATAGTTGAGAGAGTTGTGGGTGAGGTGGCTCTAAGATCCTACCAAGAGGGATCTCGAGCTCAACTAACCCATATTGATAGGGATAAGGGAGGACACGAGGCTCATGATCTAGAAGCCTCGAGAAACTTCTCTTTTTCCCATTTTACCCAGGGTACCGCTTTTGTTCCCTTATGATAGAGCGGTTTAAGTGAGAACCGCTTCAAAGACAAAGCACTCCTGCAGTGGAATTGCTTCTCTATAACAGAACACAGGCAGTGCTGATCAAGGTATCACTCATCAGCCAAAGGGTAAGCGCGGAGCTAGGTTTTTTCAAGTAGAATTAACATCCAGAGCAAGTTTCCACTCCAAGTTTTGGGATTAAGGGAAAACACAGAGGTTAAGGATCTCATCACATGATGGTGACATGATTTAGGTATAACATAATGCCCCCCAAAGCATGAGGCTTAGAGGGATACGATAAGAGAGAGCTTTGAGAGAACAAGTTGTCAGTTCGAGGTGAGAATGTCAACTCGGTCGGAGAATGTCGTCGAGTAGGCATCTGTAGTACATCAATACTTTTGACTCATAGACAAATGTAACCAATTCATGGCTGCAGATCAATACAAGGAAAATCCATGAGAGGAATAAACAGGCATGGATACAATGTAGATCCATATGATAGAGGACTCAAACTTGGACATAGCTACCGGACATACAACGTAGATCTATGTCATACAGATGCAAATTTGAGCATAGCCACGACCATACAAATGTGGATCCATGCTAGATATACAAAACACCATCACAACCTGGGGAAAGCAATGAGTGCTAAACAAATACCTAGGGTCTTCGTCTCGTCTTCCACTAAGTACGATTCTATCCATGTGATTACAATGTTCTGACCACTTGATTACCAGCCAATGATGTGAACCGTTAACAAGTGCGAGGGAGATCACCATTGATGTCAATGATTCCCAAGGTACCCTAGTACAATCTATTGAGCATGAATAGATGTCTTGATGTCGAACACCCAGTCGATTCTATCAATCAAAGGTCAATGATGTGAACCTATGTCGAGAGCGAGAGAATCTGTCATTGAGGCATACAAATCTCAAGGTACTAAATTTTGTTTCTAAGACTATTTCCTGGATGATGAGCTGATGTCGACATGAATAGTCTCGTCGAAGGAGGGCCATGATGAGTCCCACATCGATGACACAAAACTCAGAACAAAGTTCTGGAATGATGTGAATAAGGTAACCATAAGACTGACTCCAAAGTATTGAAACAGAGACTGTTTTGACTGTTGGGAAGCACGACAAAAGACTTGGCAGCATGACTAGACCAGACAAACACACAGTGCGACGACGGACAATGCATTATTTTGAAAGACTCAAAGGAGTGACATGATTCGTGAAAGTGGATCATCACGAAAATCAGCTGAATACTCAATTGACTGAAATGATATGCAGACAAGTGCCATGTTCAAAGGTAACGACAAAACTACTGCCATTTATTTGCAAAATGATTCCCTTTCCATTTTCTCCATCATGGTTGATGAGTGCCTCTTTTCATTTTTACGAGTTGAAAGAGGGTAACAAACACTCGTTATAGCTCGTCTGAAGACAAGTCCAAACTCATATGTTTTACGAACCTGAGAGAGGAGGAGTTCGTTCCCAAAAGAGGGTCTCTCAATGTTTGATTTAATGAGTCTAATGAAAGTTAACTCGGTATCGTTCATGTTTAGAGAGTCTGAATGACCATGGAAGAAGACTCCACAGGGACCTTTTTCGTAAGATAGTTCACTTGAACCGAAAGAGTGATAACCTCCCGTCAAATGAATGACTCTTCAAGTTCTTTAACGAGCGTGAAGAAGACAAGATCACTCGACAATCTTTTCGTATTTAAGGAGCTCGAAAATAGTTTAAAGAAGACTCCACTAGGTATCTTTTCACGATGAGATGAGGTCTCGTGACCTATTTTTTGTAAAACATGTATATATATATATATATATATATATATATATATATATATATATATACAGACTTCTACTTTGGTGTTTATATGTCTCAAATGGTGAATGTATTTTACATGAGTTTTATGTGTCTTTTATAGTTTATTTAAAGTGAACCATGTTTGTTTTTCATGTCATGAATGGGCAATATGCCAATCTAGGATGTAATTTTCCAATGAGTCGGCAATTGGATTATGTTCCCTAGGGATATGCCTATAGGTGATAGTTTCAAATGACCTTTCTAATAAACGTACTCTCCGGAAGAGACGGAGAAGCACAGTATTACTAATGGTATAGACATGGTTTAGATGACAAACCACAAGTTGTGAGTCCATCAAGACTACTAAGTTACAAACATCTTGGGAGGCAGCTTCAGTCAGAAGACCTATGACTGCTCGATACTCAACGATATTGTTGGTAGCGGGACCAATACAAACTGCTCCTGAACTGACCAAATCGTAAGTTGGAGAATAAAGAACCCAAGCAGCTAAGGCAAGATTCAAGGTGTGGCGACAAGCACCATCAACGAATCCGTAGAAATCCATTTGCTTTGCATGACCAAAACATGGTATAAACAGATAAGGACACTAAACTCAAAACCATATTGAAAATACTTAAGCACACTAAAAGTCAAGTAATATACATATATACAAGATACTATCCAAGATAGATCTAGGCATAGTACATCTTCAGGTACAACCCATTGCGAGGTTGTCCTAAGGGGATTCCATCATAGTCCATGAGCTCATAGGCCCCTTTCTCTAAAACTTTGTAAATAACGAAAGGACTGTACCACATGGATTTGAACTTCCCTTTCCCTAGTTTGTCATATCTCTGATCATAAGTCAAAACTAGGTCACCCTCGTTAAAGGCACGAGGTTGGACAGACTTGTCATACTGTGCCTTGACGCATTTCTTGTGTGCCTCATTAGCTAAGGAAGCATCTCTTCTAGTTTCATCAAGGTTATTCAAGTATAGAAATTTCTCTTCCTCTGCGGAAGTGTCTGGGAGAAGTTCGACGACAAGTTTCAAGGATGGAATCTGACATTGAATCGATAAGACAACTTCTAGTCCATAGACAAGCTGAAAAGCTGTGAAACTAGTAGCTTTTTTCACTGAATTCATGTAATCCCAAAGAGCGAAGAAAAGAATATGGTGCCAGTTGGATTTATGGTCTCCAACCATCCGACAGGTGTGCCACTTGGAAGGAGATTCCATGCACTCTATGACAACAAATGATGAAAGATTCTATGACAAGTATAATTTAGACCTGATTATAGACATATGAAAAATATGACATGACAGGAATAAAAATAGCCACCAAGAGGTCGAATTTGGGAGTTAGAGACAACCATTAGAATTGGGGAAAGAATTGGACTATGAAGAGGAAGACAAGTGTCACGAGAGTTACTAAACCACTAATATGACTTGGAGGAATCCCATGGAGGGAAATTCGAACTTAGGAGGCCTCATGAAGTCAATACAATAATTTCATGAGGAATGGAAATATCTTTTGATCATTTGTTAATTGGCCTTTGGCATTTTGGAGAGCTTTTGCTTGTCCATTGCACGGTGAGTGTTCACTCTCCTTGCTTGTGAATCAATTTTGAGAGAGTTGGATTCCTTTCAAAGTTGTTTAATGGAGAGGCAATTAAAACTTCTCATTGGATCTTAATAAATGATTTTTAGTTGCAGGTTGAAGGTCCATATAGTCAAATTCTCATCTGTCTCCCTATTCTCTCATTCCTTCTTCTCCATTCCCCCACACTCTCATGTTGATGGCGCACTTACTGGAGTGGTGATTGCACTTTGCTGAGGATATTTTAGGTCCCAGAATTGATATATGATGTATGTCTATTTAGTCTTATTTCCATATGCTCTATAAGTCAAAATATCAAAAATCCATATGTGAAAGTCTTGCATTCCCATGCTCTTGAATGACTAGTTTCATGTATTTAACTTCCATTTTAAAGGAGTTGTATAAGATACTTGTATGAGGGAATTTATATGAGTTTGATGATTATGGGGAAGAAATGTATGATGTATAACTATGTAATTTCATGACCATATTCTATATATCTCGAATTCAATAAACTCCACTGTGAAAGGCTCGCATTTCCATGCTCTTGAATAACTCGTTTTCATGGATTTGGATTCAATCTTGAAGTAGTTTTATATCAAATTTGTATGAGGGATGTGATTTGAGTTTGATGATGTTTTTAAATCCATATATGATGTGACACTCTATAATTTCATGTCCCTGTGCTCAGTGGGTCGAAATCCAAGAAATCCATATGTGAAACTCTTGCAATTCCATGCTACTAGTTCACTAGTTTTCATGTATTTGACTCCCATACTGAATGAGTTGTATACACGACTTGTATGAAGGGATTTATCTGGTGTTTAATACTATTTGGGAAGCAATTTATATGATGTATATGGTCTCTATATGTCACATCCTGATATGAACCTTTAACTCTACCTTTCATATGTCAAAATCGAGCTAGTTATGCAATTTTCCCATAAGCAATTTCACTGAAAATTATCAAACGAATGTGGAGATATATAACTAGTTTGCAAAACTAATAACCATGTGTAATTATGTTATCAGGAATATTGCACCTTCTGTGGACATAAGCTGTTCCTCTGGTCTGAATGGTTCAGAACCAGAACAAACGAGTGAACGACAAAGGATGAAGACCTTCTCTGAATGTTGTTAACACCTGGAATATTGCTTTGATCACGAACCTGTGTACCTGCAAACATGTCAAACAAAAAAGAATATCAAAGCTACCAGAAAATCATTTACGCATCCATACTAGTGACTAAGGAATCTAGTAACATATACATGTGAAATCAAAAACAGATATGTGGGACAGAAATAAGCTTTGCATTAAGAATGAATGAAGAAGCTTACAACCATTGCCTTAGTGTTGAAAAACTCCTCCACAAGATAAACACTTCATCCTCAAAAGCTCCAACTTTCTCTCTTGTGCTCTCCAATGATTTGGACTAGGTAGTCAATTCAACAACATAACAATACCATTCAGTTCTCCCCCTCAACTATGGATATGAGCTTGTATTTATAAGGCTCAATGGATAGGGATAATTGAGAGAATTGTGGGTGAGGTGGCTCTAAGATCCTACCAAGAGGGATATCGAGCTCAACTAACCCATAGTGATAGGGATAAGGGAGGACACGAGGCTCATGATCTAGAAGCCTCGAGAAACTTCTCTTTTTCCCATTTTACCCAGGGTACCGCTTTTGTTCACTTATAACAGAGCGGTTTAGATGAAAACCGATTCGAAGACAAAGCACTCCTGCAGTGGCACTGCTTCTCTATAACAGAACACAGGCGGTGCTGATTAAGGTATCGCTCATCACCCCAAGGGTAAGTGCGGTGCTAGGTTTTTTCAAGTAGAATTAACATCCAGAGCAAGTTTCCACTCCAAGTTTTGGGATTAAGGGAAAACACAGGGGTTAAGGATCTCATCACATGATGGTGACATGATTTAGGTATAACATAATTCCCCCCAAAGCATGAGGCTTAGAGGGATACGATAAGAGAGAGCTTTGAGAGAACAAGTTGTCACTTCGAGGTAGCTCGGTCAGAGAATGTCGTCGTGTAGGAATCTGTAGTACATCAATACTTTTGACTCATAGACAAATGTAACCCATTCATGGCTATGGACCAATACAAGGCAAATCCATGAGAGGAATAAACAGGCATGGATACAATGTATATCCATATGATAGAGGACTCAAACTTGGACATAGCTACCGGACATACAACGCAGATCTATGTCATACATATGCAAATTTGAGCATAGCCATGACCATACAAATGTGGATCCATGCTAGATATACAAAACACCATCACAACCTGGGGAAAGCAATGAGTGCTAAACAAATACCTAGGGTCTTCGTCTCGTCTTCCACTAAGTACGATTCTATCCATGTGATTACAATGTTTTGACCACTTGATTACCAGCCAATGATGTGAACCGTTAACAAGTGCGAGGGAGATCACCATTGATGTCAATGATTCCCAAGGTACCCTAGTACAATCTATTGAGTGTGGATAGATGTCTTGATGTTGAACACCCATTCGATTCTATCAATCAAAGTTCAATGATGTGAACCTATGTCGAGAGCGAGAGAATCTGTCATTGAGGCATACAGATCTCAAGGTACTAAATTTTGTTTTTAAGACTATTTCCTGGATGATGAGCTGATGTCGACATGAATAGTCTCATCGAAGGAGGGCCATGATGAGTCTCACATCGATGACATGAAACTCGAAACAAAGTTTTGGAATGATGTGAATAAGGTAACCATAAGACTGACTCAAAAGTACTGACACAGAGACTGTTTTGACTGTTGGGCAGCACGACAAAAGACTTGGCAGCATGACTAGACCAGACAAACACACAATGTGACGATGGACAATGCATTCTTTTGAAAGACTCAAAGGAGTGACATGACTCATGAAAGTGGATCATCACGGAAATCAGCTAAATACCCAATTGACTGAAATGATATGCAGACAAGTGCCATGTTCAAAGGCAACGACAAAACTACTGCCATTTATTTGCAAAATGATTCCCTTTCCATTTTCCCCATCATGGTTGATGAGTGCCTCTTTTCATTTTTACGAGTTGAAAGAGGGTAACAAACACTCATTATAGCTCGTCCGAAGACAAGTCCAAACTCATATGTTTTACGAACCTGAGAGAGGAGGAGTTCGTTCCCAAAAGAGGGTCTCTCAATGTTTGGTTTAACGAGTCTAATGAAAGTTAACTCGGTATCATTCATGTTTAGACAGTCTGAACGACCACAGAAGAAGACTCCACAGGGTCCTTTTTCATAAGATAGTTCACCTGAACCGAAAAAGTGATAACCTGCCGTTAAATGAACGACTCTTCAAGTTCTTTAACGAGCGTGAAGAAGACAAGATCACTCGACAATATTTTCGTATTTAAGGAGCTCGAAAATAGTTTAAAGAAGACTCCACTAGTTATATTTTCACGATGAGATGAGGTCTCGTGACCTATTTTTTTGTATAACATGTTTACATATATATATATATATATATATATATATATATATATATATATATATACACAGACTTCTACTTTGGTGTTTATATGTCTTAAATGGTGAATGTATTTTACATGAGTTTTATGTGTCTTTTATAGTTTATTTATAGTGAACCATGTTTGTTTTTCATGTCATGAATGGTTAATATGCCAATCTAGGATGTAATTTTCCAATGAGTCAGCAACTGCATTATGTTCCCTAGGGATATGCCTATAGGTGATAGTTTCAAATGACCTTTCTAATAAACGTACCCTCCAGAAGAGATGAATAAGCATAAGATTCATAATGGTATAGACATGGTTTAGATGGCAAACCACAAGTTGTGAGTCCATCAACACTACCAAGTTATGAACATCTTGGGAGGCAGCTTCAGTCAGAAGACCTATGTCTTCTCGATACTCGACGATATTGTTGGTAGCGGGACCAATACAAACCGCTCCTGAACTGACCAAATCGTAAGTTGGGGAATAGAGAACACAAGCAGCTGAGGCAAGATTCAAGGTGTGGTGATAAGCACCATCATCGAAGCCGTAGAAAGCCATCTGCTCTGCACGACCAAAACATGGTATAAACAGATAAGGACACTAAACTCAAAACCATATTGAAAATACTTAAGCACACTAAAAGTCAAGTAATATACATATATACAAGATACTATACAAGAGAGATCTAGGCATAGTACCTCTTTAGGTACAACCCATTGCGAGGTTGTCCTAAGGGGATTCCATCATAGTCCATGAGCTCATAGGCCCCTTTCTCTAAAACTTTGTAAATAACGAAAGGACTGTACCACGTGGATTCGAACTTCCCTTTCCCTAGTTTGTCATATCTCTGATCATAAGTCAAAACTAGGTCACCCTCGTTAAAGGCACGAGGTTGGACAGACTTGTCATACTGTGCCTTGACGCGTTTCTTGTGTGCCTCATTAGCTAAGGCAACATCTCTTCTAGTTTCTTCAAGGTTATTTAAGTATAGAAATTTCTCTTCCTCTGCGGAAGTGTCTGGGAGAAGTTCGACGACAAGTTTCAATGATGGAATCTGACATTGAATCGACAAGACAACTTCTAGTCGATAGACAAGCTGGAAAGCTATGAAACTAGTAGCTGTTTTCACTGAAGTCCTGTAATCCCAAAGAGCGGAGAAAAGAATATGGTTCCAGTTGGATTTATGGTCTCCAACCATCAGACGAAGCATTGTTTTCAAAACGTTGTTAATGGCCTCAACCTAACCATTAGCTTGCGGATAATAAGGCGTAGAGTTTTTATGACGAAAACCTAGCTTGGCACTTAGTTCCTCAATCATTTGATTATGAAAATGTGATCCTTGATCAGTAACTATGGATTGCGGGACTTTGAATCTTGCTATCACATGATTGAATAGGAAGAGAGTGACAGTCTTACCGTCCTCTGCATATGTAGGCATGGCCTCGGCCCATTTTGTAAAATAGTCAACAGCTACGATGATGTAACCATGCCCCCCGGCTGAGGTAGGATTACAATGCATATAATCAATCCCCCATTTGCCGAACGGGCCAACGACAATGATGGGGTGTAACGGAGCAGGATGAGTGCATTTTTTCGGATAAAAATGTTGACAGGGTGGGCATTTCTTAACACCCTCGTGACAATCTTTAAAGACTGAAGGTCAAAAATAGCCAGCGTGAAGGATTTTCTGGGCTATAGCCATCCCAGATAGATGACCGCCACATGCTCCAGAGTGGCAATCATTCAAACTTGTTCAGCTTCCTCGTGGGTAAGGCATCGCTGGAGAATGGAATCGATACCATGTCTATACAAAGTGTCATTCAAGATGAGGTAGTATTTTTCGTGGTGACGGATACGGCGGCGATCGTCACGGGATAGAGTAGGCTGAAATATTTGTGTCTAGAGATAGATGAGCAAATCTCCATACCATGGGTCAATAGTGCTTATCAGGAACAAGAATTCATCCGGGAATGAATCACTGGGCTCGGATTTCATCGAAGCACAGGGAAGATCACACATGAGCTCAACAAAGACCAAGGATTTATTTGATGTAGCTTTGGCAAATTCCAGATCAAACTCTTGTAGGATGACTATCCATCAGGAGTACTTGCCCTCGAGCACCTGACGAGTCAGGATGTAATACATGGGGTTCTGGTCTGCCAATACAGTGGTTGTGCAGAGCAAAATGTAGTGACGAAATTTCTGAACAACAATGATTGTGGCCAATGATAGTTTCTCCATGCGTGAATATCGAGTTTTGAAATCCATGAGATTCTTACTAGCATAGTAGATCACGTGCTCCTGACCGTCGGGATTCACCTGCACCAAAACCATAGCGATGGTAGTAGTGGAGGCAACAATGTATAAGAGAAAATCCTTTGAATAATATAGGGGGTGTATCACGAGTGAATGAGTCAGAGCATGTTTGACATTATCAAAGGCTCATTGCGCTTGGTCATCCCAAAAGAACGGAGTGTCCTTCTTAAGGAGACGCATATAACCGTGTGTTTTCTCTACAAAATTACACACGAAACTGCGGAGGAAGTTTGCCTTCCCTTGCAAACTTTGGAGTTCTAGAAGGTTGGTTGGGGCTAGTAGAGCTAAAATAGTAGCAATTTTCAATGGATCTATCTGGATGCCATCCTTAGAAACCACAAAACCTAACATGCGTCCGTCTCAACGCAAAAAAACACATTTATGAGGATTGAGCTGTATGTTATAATGATGACATCTCAGGAAAATGTCTCTAAGATGACTGGGGTGGTCCTCCCATTGCTGTGAATGAGCTGGGAGGTCGTTAAGGTACGGTTCAACAATATGTTTTATATCGTGAAACACATAGGACATAGCACGCTGGAAAGTGGCTCCCGCGTTTTTTAGGCCGAATGGTAACTTCCTGCATGCAAAGGTTCCCCATGGGCAAATGAATGCTGTCTTGTGCTGATAGGTGGGTAAAATCTCAATCTGATTAAAACCCAAAAATACACCCATAAATGAGAAGATGACACTTCTGGCACAGTTGTCCATAATCTGGTTGATATGTAGAGTGGGAAAGTTGTCTTTGGGATAAGCTTTGTTCAAATATCTGAAATCGATGCAGACTCTAATGGTGCCCTGCTTTTTATTGACAAGGACTATGTTCGATACCCATTCCATCAGGGGTATGGGATAAATAAGCCCCGCTTTGAGAAGTTTCTCTATTTCAACTTTGATAGCTGTGGCTTTCTGTGGACGGACTTGCCTTAGTTTTTTCATTACGAGTTTTGCAGTGGGATAGGTTTTTATTTCATGGACCACAATGGATGGGTCTATCCTCGATATTTCTTCGTAAGACTAGGAAAAAACATCGCGGAATTATTTGAAAAGTGCTATGTATGCTTCAGATTCTTCTTCTGAGCAATTCTGCCCAACATGAACATGCTCAAGGGTGCTAGGCTTGGATGACATGTCAATTGGATTTGTTTGAGTAATGTTGCATAGGTTTCCTTCAGAATCTGTGTTTTGCAACAATATAGGAGTTTGAGGTGTGTTGACAATATCGGTGGAAAAAATAGATGCAAAATCATGGTCTACCAAACTAGTATTGGGGAGGAACGAGGATCTATGATGATGATCCTCCCATATAGGCTCATTTGTACTCATGATCTCCATAATGGGCTCATCGAAAGGAAAAGTCTGGGAGAGATAATCCAAAATAGGAAGAGAGGGTTCTAACTAGTAGGGTAGGTGGTAAGGGTCCAAAGCCATCAGATAAAGTTCATCAGTGTGGTCATCGGAAAGGGTTTGGATAACGTTGTACATTTCTTCATGTGGACTCAACGAGGTGGACTCAACAATTTGTTTTCCCTTTGGATCATAATCAAACGATGAAATCATATTTAATATCGCTGTGTCTGTGTTAGGAGGAGTTGACAGAAAAATCTCCATAAGAGATGAATCCTTCAGCATGCCTACCTGAATCGACTGGTAAGGAGGAGGGAACTGACCTAACATAGGGATGTTATTAGCCGTAGAAATAGTAACATCCAATGTACAGAAACTGAGCTGGTCAATGGTAACAATTCTCCCTAGATGCGGAAATTGGACAGTTCGAAATACCGTCGAAGCGACAACAGTCATGGCGTAAAACCAATTTCTTCCTAAAAGGAGGTTGTAGTCTAATGGGGCGTCTACTACTTCCACCTGAATAGAAACAAATTTTCCCCCAAGCTCGATTGAAAGGGCTGGTATGAGACCATGGGGCTGGAAACCTCATCCATCAAAGGCTTTCAGAGTCGTAGGTGATGTTACAATCTCGGGAGAGCCAATAGATTTCCAACAAGACAGGGACAAAAATGAAGTTGAAGCTCCTTCGTCTAAGACAGTTCTAAAGACCTTCTTACTGACTACTTTCATTATGATTTGGAAAGCGAGTTTGTGAGGTAGTCTAGACTTATAGTTCTTGACATTGAAATGAATCAAATTAGTATTGTCTGGGTCTAAAGCTCCTAACGCAGTTAACAAGTTTTTGCGTTGTGTAGGACAACTTTGGAGTACTTCCAAGGTAGACATCGCACATGGTGCCTGAGCAAGATCTTCAAATACATTATAAAATTGAGTAGCAGAGGCATTAGGATTAAAAACAACCTTCCTAAGAGTACTCTTGGGTGGACGCAAAACCATGTTGAGATTAGGTTTCTCAATGGTTAGGGGAACAATAGATGAGGATTCGGGAGAACCAGTAGAGGGAGATTTTCCTGAAGAAGAATTGTCTTCTTTATTGTCTATGGGTTTGTCATAACTCCGAATTCAATTTTGCAAACTAATAGTGTCTGAATACATCATGTGAATTTCCTCTGAAGAAGTAGAATTTCCCTGATTAGACATGTGGTCTATCAACTGTTGTTGGGAGGGAAAATGATCCGTGAGAACTGCTGGCGTGGGATTAGTTTTTAAGAATTGGGTGATTTCGTCACAACAAGGACACTCTTTCATGAAATGGTCACCTTCGCATAACAAACACGGATATTTCGCTTTTCTTTTTCCTTTATCGTTCTCGTTGATGGTTGGTTTTGGATTCTCCTGTTGGTTTCCAGGTTTTTTGTTTTTAGCTTTACCTTTCCTTTTATTGTTTCTGGGCATTTGAATACTTTGAATGGATGTTACCTCGGTGGAAACCTTGGGAGTTGAAGGAGTAGGGGTGGAAGTTTGGGGTTGCTTGGCAGGTTTTGCTGCTAACGGGGACTGGATTGAACCAACAATCCCATCAACAGGGGTTTCTGCGGGTGGCTTTGCAGGATCGGTTCTTAGGAAAGGAGCTTAAGGGATCAAGTCATACAATGTTTCGGACTGGAAATCGACCAAGTCCAGATGTTGGGATTGACTAATGGCTTACTCTTCAGTAACGACATCGCCCATAGCCACATCTCAGGCAATTGGAGGAAACAAAGATTTTGTAAACCAATCAGCTAAAAACTGATCTGAGATATGAGCCTTAATAAGTATTCTCCGCCTTCTCCACTCATGGATATGATCGGATATGTGGGTGGAGGTGTTCTGCTGCATAGAAGATAAGAGATATGTACCCATTTCATAAAGGTTAGGAAGCTGAAAGTGTGTAAGAAACACAATTGCCAATGAGCCAAAATCCACAAATGAATGTTCCAGAAGTTCAATGTACTATTTTGCAGCGGTACCGGTTAAAGTTCACTGGAAGAGTCTTACACGAACTGAATCATCCATAAGGGAGTTCGAAGAACACCACAAATGGAATGTCATGACATGGTTTTTCAGATCATCTCCTTGCTTCCCATCGAATTTTGGAATGTCTGATGGTAAATTTACCGGAATGGGGGGCCACGAGGGGTTATGTCGAATGGGATCATGAATCAACTTGGACAAATCAGGAAAGTACAAAGTTGCTAGGAAAGGTAACTGGCGATTAGGTTTCACATACTGGTAGTATTGATAGGGCATATAAGTACCAGTAGGACCATAAGTAGACTGATAAACAAGTTGTTGTGATGAAGAACCGCCGAAAGATCCACCCGTGGGGGGTTGATTTCCTGGATCAAGACCATTAGGACCGCCAGAGCCTGTAGGAGGAGGACCACCGGGGCCTCCGGGACCATCAGGACCGTTGGGACCACCAAGACCACCTGGACCACCAGGAGGAGGACCACTTGACCCTCCGGGACCCCTGGGAGGTAAACCTCCGAAGCCTCTGTAACCACTAGGAGGAAGGCCACCAGACCCTCCGGGACCTTTAGGAGGGAAGCCACCAGGACCACCAGGACCATTAGGACCATAAGGAGGAAAGCCACTAGGCCCTCTAGGACAATTAGGCCCCCCAGGGGGAGGACCTCCATAAGGTGGTCCTCCAGCACCCCTCGCAGTATGTATAGGTATCCCTCCCATAGTTGGCATGTAGGACCAGTTAGGTTTCCCCCATGGAGTGAAAGTATTACTAGGATATGGAATTTTGGCATAAGACATTCCTGTAGGGTTGGGTTGGTAATTAATGTTTCCTACAGGTACTTGATTTGCTATGTAACCATACCCCCAAGAGGTTTGATGGGTTACAGGTTGTGCCCACAAGGGCTGACCTGAACTGGATGGGGGGTTAACCACATTCGTGTGGGTAGGAGGGACATCAACTGTAGATTTCTCTATACTAGAGGTCTGCTCATGACTAGCTACAATTCCAGTGACAGATAACGTAGGCCGTACTGGGGTTTGCACCTTGGCACTAGAAGGTATTGATGAAACATGAATTGAATGTTGTGCCGTTGGTGCAGAAGACCCAAGAGGATTTGGAACAAACATAATATGGGAGGTGGTGGGGTTGGTAGTTTGACCTGAATTATGTGGAGTCGCAGTTCGATCTAGAATAGTTTCAATGGGTCTCATAGAATCAACAAGTGAGCGACATCCCACAAGAAAAACTGTTGAACGAGGTGGTGGTGTACCCAATATGTTATCTATTTTCTTCTCAATTTCTTGTGCATGGAGAATAGCTTCCTGGTATTGTCTACGTTCTTCTTCATTTGGTGAAACTTATTTAGAAGAGGTTAAACGGGTGCCAAACGAAGCAATGGCCTGTCCTATAGAGGTATCCCAAAATGGAACATTGGGACCATAATCTGGATGGTTAGTATCATCAACATGACCTTCTATGGGAGAATGGAACGAAGTATTACCCCTAGAAGGTTGTTGGACCAAGGGAGGCGTGTGCGAAGGATATGGATCTCCGCTTTCTGCAACCACATTTTCTTCCACTTGGGAATTGGTAGCAGCTCCTTGGTCAATAGCTTCCATAGGATTTTCTCCTGAAACAAGAATGAAATCAGGTGGCAAGCCCTGTACTCTTCTGGACTATCTTAATTCAGCCAGTTTGTACAATTCCTATCTAACCTAGGGTCTCAAAACTAGAAAACACACAAAAAATTTCCCTACTCAAGCTATAGGCCAAACAAGCAAACTTAAATGATAGGAGGAGTTTAGATAGTCAGGTGTCACACTAGGATTGCCAAGAATGTGCCACTCGCGATATACCTCAAGGGTACGTGCATAGTAATCTCCCCGAATGCTGTTTTCGGTGTATGGCTCCAAGCAAGACGACCAAAGGGATTTTCTCAGATAGATAAGGTACCTAGTGGGGTCTCCCGATATACGCAAGGTACGTGGGAGCTCAAATCGGTAGTAGTGTTGTCTAATGCATAACTATTCACAAGGGGCATTCCTATATACAATCGAGTACGTGAAGTACCTTTCTATATACCTCAAGGGTACGTGAAAGGCTGTTCGATATACTGCCGATACGTGGAAGAACCGAGCGAGTCCTGGGATGTAATGTAGACAAGTAACGACAGCTCCTATGCTTAACGACGCCCGAACACATCTCTAGCCTATCACTCAAATTGCTATGTAAATTTTAAGCCTATAACTACTGTTAATTTTAAAG
Organism: Pseudotsuga menziesii; assembly: GCA_001517045.1. Lineage (NCBI taxonomy): Eukaryota > Viridiplantae > Streptophyta > Pinopsida > Pinales > Pinaceae > Pseudotsuga > Pseudotsuga menziesii. Next base: position 49,400 of record LPNX010141756.1, read on the forward strand.
TGGACGATTAGGTGAATGCATAGAATTTTGACAGAAAAAGTAAAACCATGCAGAATGTAGATGCAAATATTTCACTTTACCGTTCGTGGTATGCCTAATTACGTGAGGGAAAGAGAGTATTTTCTTTTCATTTTGAAAACCAAAAATTCCCAAACAACTACTTTGAACAATTCAAATCCAAAGACAAGCAACACATTCCAAACTCATTTTTATTTTTGAAAGCAATCAAAAGGGGTAAGAGTCTCTTTTCCTAAAATAAAAAAAACAAGCACTCTACATGCATATGCACTCTATTTTTTCGATTTTTCTTTTGAACATAGATAGATCTAACTTAAAACTACACTATTTTTTCTTTTGATGAGATAGTACTAATGCAAGAGAGACAAAAGAACAAAGAGAACCTGAAATCTTGTGAGGCTAATCAGAGATCCAATGCCTTATGCTCAATAATGATAATGGCCTAATCTCAATAAAAAAAAATTCTTTTTAAAAGCAAAAAGAAGTCCTCTATGGAAAAAATGAAATCAAGATGCTAAGCAAGTGGTTTGTCTTCCAGTCCTTATAAAGGAAACGAAAAGAGATCTAACTGAAACTTAATCTTTCAAAAATTCCTTTCAAAATCACAACCAACAAGCATGAAAGCAAATGGATAATCAACAAGCCTAATATAGCTTTTGAATTCTTTCAACCAAACCAATTTTACCATAAAATTTTCATCCATGAGCATACAGATTCAAAACACAATCCTGACAGTGCAGAGCTGAAAGCAAGTAAAATCCAACTTTTTGCAAAAAATCACAAAAACTAGTTCTGGAACAAGGCCTACCTGGCACCGCGCTGGAGGAGTCTTGACAGAGCGGTTCTGGACAAGCACCGCTTCTGGATAAAGGGACTCAAGCGGTGGCACCTCTTATGGCTAACAGAGTTCAGGTGGTGGCACCACTTGTTGCCATCAACACATGTGTGGTTCCCTGAATATATCTAAAACACAAGGAGAACAAGAAATCAAGTTAAAAATTGATCAAATTAAGGTAAAGATTGATGAATTGACAGTAAAAAAGAGCATATAAAGTCGAAATAGTTCAGATCTGAAAGTTTCAAACCAAAATTCACTATGTCAGATGGCAGATTTGACTGAAGAGAGTTGGAGATGGAGCTTGGATTCGGACAAGGGTTCAAGGACTGAGAAAGATCAGATCAACTGAAATTTGCTTTGTTCTCCAATGGAGTCGCCATATTTGTTATCAGGAATATTGCACCTTCTGCAGAAATAAGTTGTTCCTCTGGTCTGAATGGTTCAGATCCAGAACAAATGAGTGAACGACAAATGATGAAGACCTTCCTCGAATGTTGTAAACACCTGGAATACTGCTTTGATCATGAACCTGTGTACCTGCAAACATGTCAAACAAACAAGAACATCAAAGCTACCAGAAAATCATCTACACATCCATACTAGTGACTAAGGAATCCAGTAACATATACATGTGAAATCAAAACAATATATTTGTGGGACGGAAATCAGCTTTGCATTAAGAATGAATGAAGAAGCTTACACCCATTGCCTTAGTGTTGAAAACTCCTCCATAAGACAAACACTTCATCCCCAAAATCTCCAACTTTCTCTTTTGTGCTCTCCAATGATTTGGCCTAGGTAGTCAATTCAACATCATAAAAATACCATTCAGTTCTCCCCCTCAACTATGGATATGAGCTTGTATTTATAAGGCTCAATGGATAGAGATAGTTGAGAGAATTATGGGTGAGGTGGCTCTAAGATCCTACCAAGAGGGATATTGAGCTCAACTAACCCATATTGATAGGGATAAGGGAGGACATGAGGCTCATGATCTAGAAGCCTCAAGAAACTTCTCTTTTTCCCATTTTACCAAGGGTACCGCTTTTGTTCCCTTATGACAGAGTGGTTTAGGTGAGAACCGCTTCAAAGACAAAGCACTCCCGCGGTGGCACCACTTCTCTATAACAGGACATAGGCGGTGCTGATCAAGGTATTGCTCGTCAGCCAAAGGGTAAGCGTGGTGCTAGGTTTTTTCAAGTAGAATTAACATCCAGAGCAAGTTTCCACTCCAAGTTTTGGGATTAAGGGAAAACACAGGGGTTAAGGATCTCATCACATGATGGTGATAGGATTTAGGTATAACAAATTATATTCCATGAGGTCTTATATCAGTCCCCATACTCTGCTTACAAATTTGGGATGGTCGTACATGAGTTGGGAAGCCAATTTGGATCTCACCCTTGGGAAGAATTTGACTTCATTTTTCCTGGTAAATTTGCCCCTTTTATTCTTAGCCCCAAATCAAGTTGCAGAAGCCTAAATTCAGATACAAAGTGTCCATAAACCAAATTTATTTTTTATAAGACTCACCATACCATTACCTTTCAAATTCAAGACCATTTGGTGAAAGTTGGGACTCTCTAGAGTCATGAATAGTCAAGCTTGAAAATGCCCAAATTGTAATTTTCTCCAAAACTCCAAAAATGGACATTATAATACCCATGTGGTGGCCTATTGGAAAGGTCTTGTCCTAAGGACTGCACACATCACAATCTCATATATTAAGAACATCAAATGAAATTCATAAATGAAATCAAATTAATGACAATTTACCCATATATGTATATCACTTCCACAGTCATTTAGTTATGAAGAAATGACATATATTGTAATTTATAATAACAATTTACTCAAATGTGTATATGACTTCCTCAATCATTTTAAACCGAGCATCCATGTTATCAAGTAATCAATTTCCCTTCCAAATATTGCTCATTACAAGGTTTAGTATACAAAACCATACAGATCAATTATCATTAATCACATCATAATTCATCATTAAATCCACTCAATCCTACACCCACATGTCACAATCATAGTTCATCATCCATGTTATACACCTATGTCAAAATTCATATGCAAAAAGGAACATCCATATAACATGTACACAACCAAAATTGGTCTAATACTCATAATTAGAGATACAACCACATGCGCGCGTGTGCACACACACACACACACACACACACACAAGCAATCACCAATCATATGATCCAAACCATGTCTGCAACATATAGGCCTATACACAAGTCTGACACATATAACCCATAAATTGATTCATCTAAAGCACTCCTTTATGGTGCCATAGGCTAGACCATCCAAAATGGGACACTACGTACTCCCACTCTTGGATTAAACTTAGCCCATAGTTTTCATATAAGGAAAAGGAATAAGATTACTTCATTATCTGACATGGTGAGAAGGACTCAATATAAGGAATCAAGCAATGCTAGTTAGGTTGCGAAATTGCCTCATGCCATTTCTTTAGGTCATATCATTTTCAAAATTTGAAACAAATTACCACTACATTTCAACATCATCATGATGTCCTACCAATAATAAAAACACCATGCATATCCACCCACACCATATATGATAGAGTTATAACTTATATGTCCAAACCATTTGTCATACATTTAAATACATTATACTTACATAGATATATGGATATGTGTAAGTAGTATACTCTCATTTTTATCCTTATACGATTATAAGGAGGATCTAGAAACTTCCTGATCATATACTTATTCTGTGATAAATACAACTTGATTAGTCATTAATATATGAATTATTCTCATAATTCCTTGCTAACTCCTTGCATATTATAAAATTTATGAAATCAATAACATAACTATGGGATCATAATATTGCCAAGATCTTAAGACATTGCAATCATATAAATCACATTCATTCTTAGCTAGGCTATAATATGCTTGACACATAAAAGTCAATGTGCCAGGTTAAGAGATACACATACATTTAACCGTATCATATCTTTTTATGATATAAGTGTATTATTTACACAAACTTAGTTATAACAAGGTTTTTAGTGGAATTTCACAACATCCTTGAAGGTTTTTCAACCATCATATCATTGATTATTTACATATATGCTTACAAACAATTATTACATACACTCCACATATTATTATGCTTTTCCTTTCAATGATCTTATGCACAATTCCTTCATGCCTTTCTTACACAATTCAAGAGACAGTCTTGATCTCTAAAAAACATGGTTATTTGGTATATCTATATTAGGTTATATTACCTCAACCTTTTATCCACACTCGCACATGCATCGTTAGTACACCCTTCCACAAATATACTTACATATATGCATATCTTTACACGAGTCCAAAATCAATCCACATAGCCATAAAAGTTAGATCAACCAAGGTTGCACTCTTTCCAAAATGAAATCCATGGTTATCCTCATTCACACATACTATTGGCATTATATTCAAGAGGAGCATCTCACGCTCACATTCTACATTCATATCTTATGTGTCTATATAATATATCACATCTCATAACAACACATACTCACCAATCAATATAATTATTTGCATTCCTAAACTCATACTCTAATCCCCATTTATGATCCTCACCTTCACAATACCAAAAGTTCATACTCAAGCAACTTATGTTCCATATTACTAAGTGATCATAGATGATCTTAAGTCGATTCTTAACATGCAAAACTTGCCTTTACTTATTTACAACTTTATATCTTTGTTGAATAAGATATAACTTACTCAACTCACTTGTGAGCCATTAGTCATTCTACTTGATGCCATTTTATTAAGAGCATTGCACACAATAGTTTCTTCTACTACTAGGATATGGAGTGAATAGTTAAACTCGTATTCTTTTATCAAGCTTATTTCGCTACAACAAGTCATCTAATACTTTTAAGATTATCTTGAAGGATCTTTTTTATAGAGATTTCAGGATCACAAAACCAACATAAACCGTATTACACTAAATATTTTTCAATTTAGAGAATGATACCACAATTTTTTATTATTATTAATCAACCTGAAACTTTCATTCTTGCATTCTCTATGCTAAAATTCTCTCACAACCAATTATCTTTTGCATTCCAAAGGCACTTGAATTTTTTAATTAATGAAGAACATTCATAAAAACTACTTGTCCTTAAATCAATTTAGGGCATAATTCAATCTTACCTCATACGAATAATTTATCTAGACTAATACAACACATTAAGGTTAAAAATAATGATACTTAGATAGCTTTTTTCAAGTTCAAAAGCAAACTCATTATTGACTTAACCATATACAAGCTCAATTTTGATACAAGTTTTAACAAAGCATTTCAATTCTGGCCAGATTCATATATGAATTCTTGTTCTCCACTTTATTCTTAAGTGAACTCCAAACTATGATAATTTTTATTACTAGCAATTGTATTTGACGGTGCAAAGAGAATGTCGTAATAAGATAGTGTGGAAGAGATAAAATATAATATAAGTTAAACATTGAAACATTTAACACATTTTGTTATATTAATTTTTTTAAAAGACAAGTGAAATTAGTAACAAAGCTCATACCTATTACATAAAAATGTTTTAATGAAATAATTAAAAAATATTTTAATGTAATAATTGTATATAGAATAAAAAATCTCTTCATTAGTAATATATATATATATATATATATATATATATAT
>LPNX010141756.1:55010-66622 GCA_001517045.1 Pseudotsuga menziesii
GTAATGTTAGAATACAATTCTATTAAAAACACATGTTATAATTCATCTTTGTGAGGTATATATATATATATATATATATTTTACCGATGTGAGATTTTATTGCCTGTAAAAGAGAGTGAAAAGTGAATCAATAAGTATTCACAATAATGACCCATATTAGTAAAATCATAAGCATTAGCGAAGTTTAAAAAGTAATGTTAGAATAAAATTCTATTAAAAACACATGTTATAATTTATCTTTGTTAGGTAGGGTTAGTGTTGTTATAGTTGCTAAATCAATGAGCCACTTCTAATGCAATATTAAATTGTGTTGGCCAATCCAAATACATATTGTTTCTTGTTGATGTCTACTCTTAATTATTTTCATGAAAAAAATCAAAGAAGTGTCTATTTGACATGTATTCATATATCAATAGATCTGAATTACAATTTGACAATTCATAATAGAACTTCAAAATATTTTTATACTAAATTGTTCCCAAAATATCAAATTCTACCTTTATTAATCCATCTAACCCATTTTGTTCATTATTGTTTATATTCATTGTCCATATTAGCATTGTTGATTAAGCTGTCATTGATGCCAACAACAGGTGGTCTTTGATACCAATGATATCTGGTCATTGATGCCAACAGTTGAGTCCTTGGTGCCCCTTGTGGAGCCCCTGAGGACTAGTGTTTAGATTGTGGCTTTCTGTGTCAAAGGAGCCCTTTTGACCTTTTCCAAGCCCAAGCTTGAAGCCCTTGGAGGCCTTGGAACAATGGAAAAATCCCTGGTTACCCAATGACTTGGTCAAGTGCCCCTAAGTTGTATCATGGTCCCATTTGAGTCAATTGTTAAGTTCCTTACTCTTGGTTGATCTTCGGTTATTGGTATTTGTGGTGCTTGTTATATTTGTTTTGATACCTTGATTGGTTATTGGATGGATGATGTGGCTCATGTGTGTAAGTCCCTTGATGTGTTGATGTTGGAGCCCATTGCTTGCATTGGATGGTCTTGAGGTCGTTGAGTTCCTGTGGGTTCCTTGAGTCCACAAGCTTAGATCTTGATCCTCTTGCATTTGGAGACTTGGGTCTTGAAACCCACACTTATGGTGGTATGTTGAAACACATTCTTATAGGGTCCTTGGTTTCCTTGGAATTTTGGTTCTTGAACCCACACATATGGTGGTTTGATGGCCCTTGGATGTGATATGGTCATTGGCATGTTGTATCCTTGTGATCATGCATAAGAAGCCCATAAGGTGTTGAAAGCTAGTAGTGAGGTATTTGTACCCCTCTTTTGGGGTGTTGGTACTCTTATGGTGCTGAAGATATATAGTGGAATCATTGGATATGTTTTTAATGATATGAAGACCTTGTATATGATGATGATGTTCTTGAAAAAGTCTTTGTTCCCACTTGATTGGTGGTGTTGGGGTCCTTGATACCCTTGATATGATAAGTATATGGTGGATCCCTCCTCCTTGTTGATGTGAAGTATGTGTATGTGAATAACATCGAATCCTTCATGCCTTTAATGATGTCCATTGAATCCTTTGACCTCGGAACTTATGCCTAAGGTAACATGGTCTTTGGCACCTTTATGTGTGGAATCTTTGAAGTCCTAAAAAAATTGAAGAATTTACAGGTATTAGACAAAGAATTTGAAAATAAAACCATAATAAAAAGATAATCCTCGTCAATCCATTTCCATTGATATGTGAAGCATCTTCTAACTCCTTACGGTTGAAGAGATATGCATTTTTGAAGTCGGTGTACCCCACCTTTTTGGGCCAACCGACCAAACAAAAGAGAATTTAATTATTTGTAATTTTGAATTGCATGCCGACCCAGTTTGAGGTACTAACTTTCCCCCATGACCTATATAATATAATATCAAACATTTCATTTGTTCATCAATCAAGTATCTCCTTGGTATTTCGCAACTCTTGGAGAAAAGTGTGAAACTTTGTGGAGGAGAAATTTTTGGTCATCTTCACTAAAATTGACACAACTTTCTCATACAGAATCAGAATTACAAAAGTATTGGCTTGTTGGAAAGATTGTTACAATGGGTTATTACATGATATAGATTTTCTTTTGGCTTGTGTTGGGGCCTGGGAAATCGCAGGCGACAACAGTAAGGGATTCTCCCCAATCAACGTTCCCAACTAGCCCGTTAATTGTTTGGTATAGGGAATCCGTCCGGTTTTACGGTCCGGCTACCGTAGGTCAAAGTAACAACAAGGGTTTACCGGTTGCGGTCCGGTCCACCGGAATTTGTATTTTAACTTAAATATAAAATGCAAGTATCTAACTAATCATGCAAGGTGGTGAAGAATACAGGGAGTAGCCACAATGTGGTGCACAGGTTCTTACCTCTCGTCTCAGGCTCACCTATATTGAATCACACATGCATCTATGATCTAGTTATCTATCTATCCCTACCTACCTATCCCCGGGGAGCCAGCTTACATAATTAATGTGTATGAGTAATGTGGATGTGCACACATAACAAAAGCAATTACAGATAGCTGACATTAAATTTTACATGTATGAACAATAAAAATATTTCACAACCAGATAGCTAATTATTTCATGATAAGCATGCATTACTCATGGTGGTTATTTCATAAAATAAATCAGAAATCATTTAAGCAAGACATAGGTCATAAGTTAGAACGATCTCACGATTCATGAACACAATGCTGAAAAACAAAATAGTTCATCTTTCAACTGTCCATGGCAACACATTTGAAACCCCACCGATCTTCTTTCAATAGGAAAACTGTAAATCTTTATTGCAAAAGGAAATAGTTCTTCTTACAATACATCATCCAGTCTTACTGGGGAAAAAAGCCCTGTTCTTCTCTACGTTTCCTACTTTTATACAAAAAGTCAAAATGGTTGGGCTGCCCAAAGTGACCTTTGGGCTTCCCAACCTTTTGCTTTCCCAACGCTTCATTTCTCAAAACTTTTACAAAAAAATATTACATTAATAAAAAGTTGACCGGTCCTCTATGAGGAGGATCCCGCTTGGATTTCAAAGAATTTTTTCCATGCTGCTGCTTCACCAACGAGGCCTTCAAAAGCGCATGGCTCTAGGAACTGGATGTTAATCTCAAACTTGTCGACCTGGTTCCTGATGGCCTAAATCCTTGCTGGCCTCAACCGAAGCTGGTCTTCTAGAATTTGTATGCTAATGGCTGCATGGCCCACTTCGTTCTTCAGTACCATGGCATCAATGAATTGAATCTGCTGCGTCCTAGCCTCCACATCTTGATGTCTTTTCTGCAATACTTCCACAAAGGCCTCATGATCTGGGAACTCTTCAAATCTGAGCTCAGCCTCTGTCTGGCAGCGGTTGTAAGCATTGAGGAACCTTTTAAAATACTCCGAGCATGCTACCTGTGTCCTCCTGACAGTCTTCTTAAAGTCTTCAGCAGTGCTGATGGCAAACTCTACCAGGTTGTGATATTTCCTGAGAGTTTGATGATCTTTGACTGATAGCTCTGTTGGGATCTCGGCATCATCTTCTGGTCTTGCCATTCTGGCGTTCAAGACCTCAAGAACATCTTGGGACCTGTCTACGAAATAGGAGGAAGTTTCTATGATCTCCTCCAACCTGCTATCCATCTGAAGAACTTTGCATCTTTCTTCTTCCAAAGCAGTCTGCAGCTGCAGCATTTTAGCCTTTTGCGCTAGGATATATTCTTTAAACGGCTGCAGATCGACTTGCTGTTCCTTTGCTGTCTCCAGCTCAGTAGTCAGAGAAGCCAGCTACTCTTTCAATTCTTGGGTGTATGTAGTATTGGATTCATAGATAATGGACTGCTGCGCCTCTAGGTCTTCCACTTTTGCCCTCAACTGTTCCTTCTTATTTTTCAGATCTTGGACTTCCTGTTGTACATTTTCTAGAGCCTCTTGTGCTGTCTCCTTGGCTTGCGCCTCTACTTGGAGGGAATGGATTTCACCCTTTGTGGATTCCATTTCCCTTAGCATGTGTTCATACTTCCTTTTAAGTCTGCTACCCTCTCCTCTTTCTTGCCTCAGCGTGTCCTTTAGCTGAGCAGTGGTCTTCTTTTCTGATTCTAATTCAATCATCACCTTCTTTATATTATCAGCGGAGGCATTAATTAGTGCAGCCCCGGATCTTATCGTGAGCATGGGGTCTTTTTCTGTCCCTAGCATGACTGCTGTATCTGTGACCATTTTTCCTGATAGATATTTTGCCTCCACCTTCTTTTTCGTCCTCCTCATGATTCTTTTGGTGGCCCTGTCGTAATAGACAGTGCTGAAGTCCGGTACTTCTTCCCCCTTCTTCTGGACGAAAGGCACTATTTGAAGTATAGGGGTTACAGGAGTGCTGGCAGTAGGTACTTGAAGGATTTGCACCTCAGGGTTTTCCTCTTCCTGCTTCTACTCTATTAGTGTTTCAGAGGCTGACTGTTGTGTTAACTCTATCTGTTCAGCCTCCTGCCCTTGGAGCTCTTCATTTAGTTTTCTCTGTGCTTCTTCGGTTGCTTGCCTGGCTGCCTCTTCTGTTTCTCTGGCTGCTTCCTGAGCAGCTTTCCTTTTCTCTTCTTCTCCCTTCTGCAGCCACTCTGCAGCCTCATTTTCTAGCCTTTGAGCTTCCTCCCCTATCCTTTTGGCTACTTCTTCAACTTTGGCTTGTTCAGCTTTGGCCTGCTCTGCCCCTTTTCCACCTTTGGTGGGGTTCTTTGGTTTGAATATTTTGCTGAGTGCCGTCATGTTTGGAGCCCTCCGAAAAACAGACTCATCCTTATCATAATGATGGGTATATTCATAGAACACTTTATGATTCTTTCAGTGCTCAGCCACTTTACCCTGAGTGTCATTGCGCCGGAAAGGCATCTCCCCAAAATGGAACTTCCCTAGTTCCTCTATAAATTCGGCAGCTTGTTTCACATTGGCGAATCTGCAGCTACCTAACTTGAAAGGTAAAGGGGGATATGCAGCCTTCTTATGCTGGAACAGGAAATGACCAACTCCGTCAATGAACACTTGTCTGACAACCTCTTTATGGATTACATAATCCGTTGCATACTTTGGCAGCAGATAAGGTGTCTTTGAGCATCCATACATTCTAAGGTACATACCATTGTCTGTCAATAAATAATCTCCATACTCCTCTATTACCTGCATAGCATCTTCCGACATGCAGTCACATTCCTTCCGGAAGATAAGCTTGTATAGTGGCATAATGAAATGCTCACATACTTCTCTGTAATAACTATGGTACTGATGAGCCCACAGAGGTTTGTAAGCTGCATATATGGGCATTTTTTCCCTATCCCAGGCACACTTGAGACCGGGGAAATGCTGGTTGCATAGTATGCAGTCTATCAAAATGGAACTCATATAAAATTCAGATTTTTTCCGGGCTTCTCCTCCTCCCAAGGCTGCAGCTACGCAAGAAGAGAGACTACTTGATACTAGGTTGGCCCAGTTGAAGACTGTTCCTTGGGTCTCCACATGGAACATAATAGGGACCCATTCAAATTTGAAGAGTCTGCCACTGGCCCTACCAAAGATCCTGTTTAGCATCAGAGCTACAAATCTGTAAGGAGCTCTTAAGCTCGCTGTATCATAATCCTCGGTTGCTCTGTGTCGATAGAGCTTTCCTGGCAAGAGCATTCTTTTCAGAGTTTCCACTAAATCCATCCTGAGATTATCCAACCAATCATTTGACAGCAAGATTTGAGGCTCTGGCAGGTGGTAAGCCAGCGCCACATATCCTGGGCTAAATGCAGCATAGCCCTGACCTTTGACATTTCCTATAATCATTGTGTTGCTGTTTGTGTGGGGCAAAATCCATCTCATAACATCAGAGCATGGGAACAGCTCTGGTCTGGTAGCCACCTTCATAATGGGGGATTTCTCTATGTTGGCATAAATGGGTTCCTCTTCGAGACCCATGTCTGGGACTTCCCTGCGGGAAATCAGTCTGTACATCTCATCCCATTTATACTCAGGCTCAACACCCGAGACACATTGGGTGTCTTCATATATATATTATGTATGTGTGACGACCTCTATTGCTGATTGTTCTTCGGCCATAGGGGCCTTCTTTTTCTGCGTTTTGGACATTGTAAGCTCTTCCTGCCATGTATAACATTATGACATTAAGCAACTTGAATTTGCGAACATTGTGCAGCAGTTTATTCTTTCTTAAGTGTCTTATGACTGTCATGAAAATAAGACATAAGCCTTCAGGCTGAAGAATTGAACTAGCATGCAATACCTTGCAATGTGCTGATATCCTATGTTAATGTGATAATCATCCGTGCAACAAATGCATGCATTGCACAGCTCTATAATGCCTTGAGACTAGGGTACAATATTTCATAACTTGATTTATGTGAAGCATACTCAGTTCTGAACAATCTACCACGGTTGGATAATATCAAGCTTATCAACTATGCTTGAAACAACATTAAATCTACGCTATTATGTAACATGCCATTTTCCCAGGATAGCAATATATTGAAGCAAAATATGCACATCATATGCGGAGTGCCTTTTAAAGTGAAAGCAAGAATAGAAACCCATGCATGTACGCCTAATCCAACAATGCCCTAACTGTCTAAAAACTAAACTAAATCCTGTGCAAATACAGTGAGCAATCATCTCGCAGTGCCGCTTCTCCTATTACAATAAATCGCAAATGCAAATGTATGGATTATGAAAGCGAAGGGAAAATGCATCAAACATTACGACGACATGGCTTTATCAAGGGTAAAAACGGCAATAGTTCATGTTACTCGCGGAAAGGTAATTACATCAGTGTGGCTATACACTGCGGTCATAAACATTCTTTTTCTGCGTACGACGCTTTCATCCAACCCAGCTATCTTCAAAACGCAATACTAAAGCAGCACAGCCCTCAAACCACCTAGGGTTTCAGAGAAACAAGACCGACGGATGGCGTGGAACGGCGCGGGCGAGAAAGTGGGGTTCGACAACCAGGTGAAGGAGAAAAAACACCAGTGCAGGAAAACTCGACCGCAAACTTCTTTGAGGTCTCATCATTGCAACAAAAAACCAGGTGCAGGTGGCATAACGGCCACCTGCACCGCGCCTTCATCCACTGTGCACGGGGCGAACCGAAACGGCCGAGGTCAAAAGATACTATGCGGGCTTTATAAAGGAAAAATGACTGCCCCCCCTCTAACTGTAAACTGCTATCCCAACCGGCAATTTTCAAACTGTAGGCTCAACATGCAAAGGGAAACGACTATGGAAACCCTAGCCGCGGGTGAAAACTCTGTGTGTGAGTGAAAAAGGGACTAAGGGAACATAATCCTATCAATACCCCGACCGCAGCAAAAAATTACTCAATCAAAACCTTGAAAAACACGAGGTAGGGCGGTAAAGATCCTACCTGGCAAGGATGCGCAGCTGATGAGGCGACAACGGTCGAGCTTCCAACCGACACCTGGATGCGGGTACAAGCACGGAGCTCCACAAGGTTCGCAGGGTCAACAGCGCGGAGAGGATAATGACAGCTCGGGCATAAAACAACAATAAAAAAAAAATCCAAACCCCTGCCTCCGAATATATAAAAAAGTCGCACGTGCGAGGAAACATATCGGGCGGGGAACGAAAGTGAAAAGGGCGACGAGAATCCCAGACCCTCCGCAACGGCGGATAGTTCCCAGCATCAAGTCACCCGCCACGGCGAATAGAGCGTGTAAACAAAGATCGGGCGTCGGCGAGGATCGAGATCGGAGACCAAGAACCCTGATTCCCTTGAAACGACGGATATTGATAAGTTGAACTCCGCCCGCAACGGTAGAAAGAGGGCTCCGATACACGGCCGAGAGAAAAACAAAACGCAACTCGGAGAGTGAGAGAAAGTCGAAACCCAAAATGATCCGTAACAGCAGTCGCCAAAAGTGAAGACCTGTCCGCAACGTCGGACGAGGGAGAACTCAACCCCTCCGATGAAGAATCAAAAAACACCCGAAACGTCAAGGAATCGAAACCCACCCGCAACGGCGGGACAATAAAAAACCATCCGCACGGTGAAGAATTGAAAACCACCCGCAACGGCGGACAGTCAAATATACTTAACTACTTATCCAAAACGGCTTTGAAAGATATGCAAAACAACAATGAGTTCAATCAAGGATGGGATTCTTCCCAGCATTAGAGGAGAAAAACAGATCGATTGATAGCAATTCAAAGTGCTGTAAAACATTACAAAAATTCAATAGACCAAAAGTCACCAGATTGAAACCAGGAAGAAAACCAACTTATTCAACGTAAAGGAGGGTCCTAAATTTTTTTAGAATTTTGGGAAATTGTTGCAGGTGCAACAATTGGCGACTACCTAGTGAACCCCAGATCTCTGAATTAACTTTCTCTCCCAGCTTAAGACTGTCTGAATAAAATCAAAATCTTCTAGATGTATGTATCCCTAAGTAGGCCAACTTATGCATTAAATTACTTAAAAGAAGTCCATCCTTTTTGGGAAAAGGTAACATCAGTGGTGCTTCAGGTCTGAATAACTCTTTTGAGGCCAAATGGATGAGATTTATCTTACCTGCCCTTTGGTAGCTACAGTTTAGACACCACAGGATTGTGACAGAGAGTGACAGCATTATCCTTTTGTTTCTCATTCCCATGCCAATCTGTACTTTTGTGCCTTCTGAACTTTAGTTCTTTTGATACGAGTCTTTCTGCGGGCCTTTCTTATTGAATTTTAATTCAGGATCCTCTATCCCATAGTGTCCTTTTGTGTGAACAATATACTTTGTAGTTCAGTTCACGGACGGAGAGGATCTTGTGGCCATTTGGTGCTTTACGCTTTGAGATTAATGCTCTTCGAGCTTTGCTTTGATATGTCTTGTTTCTTTCAGGAGCTTTGACTCTTAATATCTTTTAGCATTTTCTTAATTTATGGCCTGGGATCATTTATATATGACAAACTGTTCCACTCTACTTCCTTTCCGTGGGTCTTTTGCTGTCACTTCCTTGGGTATTTAAGATGTGAAATGGATGGAGCCTCGAAATAGTACTTCAGACCTTTTTCACTCTTGAGTTATTTACAGGGATTAAGTAAGACTTCAAATGAATGCTCTGCCCGTTAGGAATACGGTTACTAGAAGATATTCTATACTTTGAGTACAGTCTTTCAGTCAAGATTTTAGTTAATAAAGAACCCTGATGTTTCCATTGCATCCAAAAGCTTTCCTTTTATTCGAAATCAAAGGAAAACTAGCAAAGCTATAAAGAAAACAGCAGCATAGCAATTACTCAAAAGAAAAAACAACATTAAAGCATTAAAGTGAGAAAACCAACATCTAGTATTAGAAAAACAAAACCATTTATTTATGTACAACAAGAGAAAGAAAAAAAATAAAAATTGCCCACTCCTGAAAATCTTTAAAACGTAGGGAGTTAAGGAATGGGCTGGGTTCTAGACACGAGTTATCTATCCATGGTCTAACTGTGATGATATTGAAATGGAACCCATATCTAAGATCCTGAAATCATTTCTTTCAGCCTGAGGGAGTTGAAGGAGCTCAGGCTGAGTTCCTGTCATAGGACTGGCCCCTTTTGAGGTATGATGGTCTAGCTTAAGCTCAGTGAGATAGTTTCCCAGGATAGAATCAGCAGACTCATTTCCTTCTCCTAACTTAGTGACAGTATACTTCATATACGGTTCTCTCAAAAATTTTATATGACTTTGGGTACCCTTGAGAGGCAACCACAGATGAGACCAATCTGAGCAAAATATCCTTTCAGCCTGGTAGTCCAATCT
This sequence comes from Pseudotsuga menziesii, assembly GCA_001517045.1. Classification (NCBI taxonomy): domain Eukaryota; kingdom Viridiplantae; phylum Streptophyta; class Pinopsida; order Pinales; family Pinaceae; genus Pseudotsuga; species Pseudotsuga menziesii. Next base: position 64,783 of record LPNX010141756.1, read on the forward strand.
CGGTTGAGAATGAGCCCATATCCCCTTGGTATATCAGCCACTATTATGTCAATAAATTGACATATTTTGTTGTTTGTAGCCAAACGAATGAGGACATTCTTCAATTCACCCACTACCTTGACTCCTGTGCGATCTAATTGCGTTACTTCATGAGGTGTGGATCCTAGCTGTCCATTAATCCTTTTACAAATCTCAAGGGGCATCACATTTACTGCTGCTCCAGAGTCTACTAAGCAATTATGCACGTTGTAATTCAGCATCTCTAGAGTCAAAAGAAAAGGAGGGGTGTCAAGGTTTTCTTTCCAACCTGGTTCTTGATCTTCTTTTCCTAGTTGGTTCTGAATAGGTATGTCCTTTGCTAGCTCTTGAGTTTCATCAGAGTTTTTTCCACTGACCCCTATATTTTCTTCTACAGGATCGACAATCTCAGTGGTTGGTTCTGTTCTCGGGTTGAGGGTATTGTTCTGATGCGCTTTGCCCTCGTCCAGCTTCTTAACATTCTCCTGCAAACTATTGACCTTAGAAATCATTGTATTGTCTTGGCTTGTGACAACTTTGTCCTTTCTAGTTATGGGTGTGCATTCAGATTTAGGCGTGTCATCTTCAATGTTAAATAGTGAAATACCATTCCATGAGAACATAGTATCATCCTCTGGTTTGCTTATGATCTGTTTATCCTTTTCTTCCTCACCACTGTCCCTAATCAATTTAGGATCCAACAACTTGTTCATCACCAATGTCATTGAATGTAACCATTGAGGACACTTCTTCTCAGAATGAGGTTGTTGATGAAAAGTACAGAAATTATCCCCTCCTATTTCTGTTATGTTTATTGATGCCAAATTAGGAGGTGGGACTTGCCATTGGTTGTTATCTTCCTCTTTTGGACAGTGTGGTTTATTGGTTTTCTGAACGTCCCTCTCCTTTTCCAGATCTACAATTCTGTTGGACATTTTTTGAAGCACTTTCATCATCTCATGATAATCATGTGGTTGATCTTCTCTAGATTTAAACAGCAGTGAACTTCTTCTTATAGTGGTCTTTTCTTCAACTGAGTTAGGATAGTCTTCTACACTCTCATTTTCAGCCTCTACCCTCTCAGCCTCTTGATAAGTCTCTACCAGTGTAGGCTTTATTTTCATCTTGGCAAACATGGCCAGCTCAGGTCCTAAGGCTGAGGTATAATATTCGATTAAGACTTTATCTGAAGGGCTGTCCAAAGTAGAATTTTTTTTTAGGTACAATGAAAACCTCTGAGTGAAACTGTGTACTTTTTCATTCTTCTCTTTTCTTAACAAAATAAGCCCTTTCATCAACGAGGCATGTGTCTTCTGAGTTGTGTATTTACTTCTGAAAATTCTTTCAAATGTGTCCCAGTTAGGAATGGAGTTTGCGGGTAGACCAAAATACCAAGACCCTACTGCTCCTTTCAGAGTATGAGGGAACAATCTGCAGACTACATCTTCATACTCCCCAGCCCTTAGCCCTTCTAATGCTAGGTAAAAGCTTTGGAGGTGAACATCTACAGCAATCTTTTCCACAGGGTCAAACTTGGGCAAGAGCTTGTCAAAGGCTTGAGGAAGGTTATGCAAAGGAGGTGTTAAGTTCAGAGGGGACCGGGCTCTCCATGCCGGCAGAGGGTTGGGTTGATTACCAGCCATGAGCAAAGGTAAACAGATAAGCTACTGGGAAAAAAAATCATTCAAGGATAGCACCGGAAACCGCGAACAATTGGGTTAGGTTGAAAGCTTCAAACATCTGTTGGTAGGATGGTTTCGGGAAATTAAGTTCCACGGCCAGCCTTTACTGGCGGCCCTCCTTCTAGCGCCAAAACTGTTGG
>LPNX010141756.1:71306-84380 GCA_001517045.1 Pseudotsuga menziesii
GAGAAAGCAAGAATAGAAACCCATGCATGTACGCCCAATCCAACAATGCCCTAACTGTCTAAAAACTAAACTAAATCCTGCGCAAATACAGTGAGCAATCATCTCGCAGTGCCGCTTCTCCTATTACAATAAATCGCAAATGCAAATGTATGGATTATGAAAGCGAAGGGCAAATGCATCAAACATTACGACGACATGGCTTTATCAAGGGTAAAAACGGCAATAGTTCATGTTACTCGCAGAAAGGTAATTACATCAATGTGGCTATACACTGCGGGCATAAACATTCTTTTTCTGCGTACGACGCTTTCATCCAACCCAGCTATCTTCAAAATGCAATACTAAAGCAGCACAACCCTCAAACCGCCTAGGGTTTCAGAGAAACAAGACTGACGGATGGCGTGGAACGGCGCGGGTGAGAAAGTGGGGTTCGACAACCAGGTGAAGGAGAAAAAACACCATTGGAGGAAAAATCGACCGCAAACTTCTTTGAGGTCTCATCATTGCAACAAAAAACCAGGTGCAGGCGTCATAACGGCCGCCTGCACCGCGCCTTCATCCATTGTGCGCAGGGCGAACCGAAACGACCGAGGTCAAAAGATACTATGCAGGATTTATAAAGGAAAAATGACTCCCCCCCCTCTAACCGCAAACTGCTATCCCAACCGACAATTTTCAAACTGTAGGCTCAACATGCAAAGGGAAACGACTATGGAAACCCTAGCCGCGGGTGAAAACTCCGTGTGTGAGTGAAAAAGGGACTAAGGGAACATAATCCTATCAATACCCCGACCGCAGCAAAAAATTACCCAATCAAAACCTTGAAAAACACGAGGTAGGGTGGTAAAGATCCTACCTGGCAAGGATGCGCAGCTGATGAGGCGACAACGGTCGAGCTTCCAACCGACACCTGGATGCGGGTACAAGCACGGAGCTCCACAAGGTTCGCAGGGTCGACAGCGCGGAGAGGATAATGACAGCTCGGGCATAAAACAACAGTAAAAAAAAAATCCAAACCCCTGCCTCCGAATATATAAAAAAGTCGCACGTGCGAGGAAACATATCGGGCGGGGAACGAAAGTGAAAAGGGTGGCGAGAATCCTAGACCCTCCGCAACGGCGGATAGTTCCCAGCATCAAGTCACCCACCATGGCAAATAGAGCGTGTAAACAAAGATCGGGCGTCGGCGAGGATCGAGATCGGAGACCAAGAACCTGGATTCCCCCGAAACGACGGATATTGATAAGTTGAACTCCGCCCGCAACGGTAGAAAGAGGGCTCCGATATGCGGCCGGGAGAAAAACAAAACGCAACTCGGAGGGTGAGAGAAAGTCGAAACCCAAAATGATCCATAACAGCGGTCGCCAAAAGTGAAGACTTGTCCGCAACGTCGGACGAGGGAGAACTCAACCCCTCCGATGAAGAATCAAAAAACACCCGAAACGTCAAGTAATCGAAACCCACCCACAACGGCGGGACAATCAAAAACCATCCGCACGGTGAAGAATTGAAAACCACCCGCAACGGCGGACAATCAAATATACTTAACTCCTGATCCAAAACGGCTTTGAAATATATGCAAAACAACGATGAGTTCGATCAAGGATGGGATTCTTCCCAGCATTAGAGGAGAAAAACAGATCGATTGATAGCAATTCAAAGTGCTGTAAAACATTACAAAAATTCAATAGACCAAAAGTCACCAGACTGAAACCAGGAAGAAAACCAACTTATTCAACGTAAAGGAGGGTCCTAAATTTTTTTAGAATTTTGGGAAATTGTTGCAGGTGCAACAACTTGTCTATTTTTTCTTCATCTTGGGATCTTCAAAAAGGGATGGTTCATGCTTCTGGGTTTCTCTTGTGATGGCACATGTCTCTCATTGATAGAGTTCATCTTTGATCTTAGTATCTGAGCCTATATATTGGTATATATATTTGAATTAATTGAATATGTTATGGAGGCTATAGTGATGATTATCTTGGAATTTATATTGATGTTATCTTGATATATATCTTGATGATTATCTTGGATATTGCTGACATAGATTTTGATGTTTATCTTGATTGTTGTATAGTGAAGTGTTGAATGAGAAGTTGACATGTAAGTAATAGATCTTGTGAGTGATTTTTTTGATCAACCTAAGTGTTTTATTTGAAAACTAGTTTTACAAGTGTTGATCATTGTGTCTTTAACCTAAGTGGAGATGGACTATTATTAACTGTTAATTATTTTCATGAAAAAAATCAAATAAGTGTCTATTTGACATGTATTCATATATCAATAGATTCGAATTACCATTTGACACTTCACAATAGAACTTCAAAATATTTTTATACTAAATTGTTCCCAAAATATCAACTTCTACCTTTATTAATCCACCTAACCCATTTTGTTTATTATTGTTTATATTCATTATCCATATTAGCACTGCTGATTAAGTTGTCATCGATGCCAACAACACATGGTATTTGATACCAACAATATATGGTCATTGATGCCAACTGTTGAGTCCTTGGTGCCCCTTATTGAGCCCCTACGGGATAGTGTTTAGTTTTTGGTTGTCTGTGTCAAAGGAGCCCTTTTGACCTTGTCCAAGCCCAATCTTGAAGCCCTTGGAGGCCTTGGAAAAATGGAAAAATCCCCGGCTACCCATTGACTTGGTCAAGTGCCCCTAAGTTGTATCATGGCACCATTTGAGTCCGTTGTTGAGTTCCTTGCTCTTGGTTGATATTCAATTATTGGTCTTTGTGGTGCTTGTTATACTTGTTTTGGTATCTTGATTGGTTGTTGGATGGATGATGTGGCTCATGTGTGTAAGTCCCTTGATGTGTTGATGTCGGAGCCCATTGCTTGCATTGGATGGTATTGAGGGCATTGAGTTCTTGTGGGGTCCTTGAGTCCACAAGCTTAGATCTTGATCCTATTGCATGTGGAGACTTGGATCTTGAAACCCACACATATGGTGGTTTGATGGCCCTTGGATGCGATATGGTCATTGGCATGTTGTACCTTGTGATCATGCATAAGAAGCCCATAAGGTGTTGCAAGGTAGTGGTGAGGTATTTGTACCCCTCTTTTGGGGTGTTGGTACTCTTATGGTGCTGAAGCTATATAGTGGAATCATTGGATATGTTTTTAATGATATGGAGACCTTGAATATGATGATGATATTCTTGAAAAAGTCTTTGTTCCCACTTGATTGGTGGTGTTGGGGTCCTTGATACCATTGATATGACGAGTATATGGTGGAGCCCTCCTCCTTGTTGATGTGAAGTCTATGTATATGAAGACCATCGAATCCCTCATGAATTTGATGATGTCCATTGAATCCTTTGACCTTTGAACTTATGCATAAGTTAACATGGTATTTGACGCCTTTATGTGTGGAATCTTTGAAGTCCTGAACAAATTGAATAATTTAAGGTTATTATACAAAGAAGTTGAAAATAAAACCATCATAGAGAGATAGTCCTCGTCAAACCATTTTTGTTGATATGTGAAGCATATTCTAACTCCTTATAGTTGAAGAGATATGAATTTTTGAAGTTGGTGTACCCCACCTTTTTGGGTCAACCGACCAAACAAAAGAGAATTTAATTATTTGTAATTTTGAATTGCATGTCGACCCAGTTTGAGGTACTAAATTTCCTCCATGACCTGTATAATAGAATATAAAACATTTCATTTGTTCATCAATCAAGTCTCTCCTTGGTATTTCGCAACTCTTGGAGAAAAGTGCGAAACTTTGTGGAGGAGAAATTTTTGGGCATCTTCACTAAAATTGGCATAACTTTCTCATACGAAATCATAATTACAAAATTCTTGGATTGTTGGAAACCTTGTTACGAGGGATATGTGATGACATGATATATAGTTTATTTTTGTTTTTATATAGTTTCTTCATATTGGAATCTTCAAAAAGGCATGGTTCATGCTTTTGGGTTTCTCTTGTGATGGCACATGTCTCTCATGGATAGAGTTCATCTTTGATCTTAGTATGTGAGCCTATATATTGGTATATATATTTGAATTCATTGAATATTTTATGGATTCTATGGTGATGGTTATCTTGGAATATATATTGATGTTATCTTGATGATTATCTTGGATATTGTTGGCATATATTTTTGTGTTTATCTTGACTGTTGTATAGTGTAGTATTGAATGAGAAGTTGACATGTAAGTAATAGATCTTGTGAGTGATTTATTTGATCAACCTAAGGGTTTTTTTTGAAAACTAGTTTGACAAGTGTTGATCATTGTGTCTTTGACCTAAGTGGAGTTGGACTGTTATTGACTGCTAATGACAACCTTTGACAGTATTGTAAGTGTCTATTTGCTTGATATTTGTTTGATTTGTTGACTTGATTTGAGTGGAGTGAAAAATCCTTTTGTGTCTAAGAGTTTATGAGACTAGCTAAGTTTGACATAGTTGGTTAAGTCTTATCTTCTTAGCTGATGTAAGTTGGTTGAGGTTTATCATGTTTATTTGTCAAGTATTCCTTGATTGTGATTAAGGTTGGTTGTGATGTTGTTGAGTTGAGTGTGATTGGAAAAATTTTGGTTGACCGTATGCGAATTATTCTGGTTTCTAAAATGTGTCTCTTACTTGATTAACTAAGCAAGTAATAAGGGTTGGTTGATTGATAGAGCACTTGATTAGATGAATAGAAGTATATGATTGATTTGGAATAGGTACAGAAGCAGCTTGGTTCAGGTTGGTTCAATTGAGCAGGATTGGCATAGGTTTCCTTATGTGCAGTTGCTCTGACTCAGACTGGCTGAGTTGTATGAGCAGTTGGTTTGACTCAGGTGGACTGAGTTTGGTGTGCAGTTGGTTAGACTCATATTGACTGAGTCAGATGATGTGAGAAACAAATTTATTGGTATAGCTTGATTGGACATGTTGATTGTATATGTTGATGAGCAATGTGGTACAGTTGCGGTGCAGTGAACAGTGGTCAGTTAATGAGTAGTGATCATTTGATGAGCAGTGGTTAGTAGTGGCAGTGTGGTATAGATTGTGCAGTGTGGTACAAATTGTGCAATGTAGTACATGTGTTGATTAGAAGGTCCACATGATAAATGTGGTTGGTGGTTCAATAGTTGAGTTTCTACCTTCTTATTAGGGTGCCAAGACGGGGCAAGGAAAGGGGGTTGTATCCTCCTTCCAGTTGTAGCCAGAGAACTAGGGATTTGGAGCTTCCTTCAGGTTGTAGCCTCCTTCCAATTGTAGGTTGAGAATTGAAGTCATTGTAATAAGGGGGTTGTTTCCTCCTTCAAGTTGTTGTTGGATAATTATTATTATAAAGGATTCCGTGGTTTTTACCCCAAGACTTGGATTTCCACGTAAAATATGGTGTACTGTGTATCATGTTATGCTTCTTATGCAATGATGATATGATGATGATATAATGATAACATGATAATACATGATATTGAATAAGTTGTTGATTGTTAAAAGTGAAAAAGTAATAAAAATTGTGCACATTGATTCACCCCCCTCTCAGTGTACCTGGTGTGTCCAACAAGCACTGCAACAACTTCATTGTTCTATAAAGTGACACAATACGCCTTGCTCTGATACTTCCTATGACATTATCTTCATTAATAAATATTTTCAATTCTCTTCCTAAAAAAAAGTTTAAATTTTGAAAAAAGAAAAGGAGAAGGAGTTGAAGAGTTGGGGATGCTTGGCCTTCTAGCTGATCCCAACAAAGCCGTTCTTCCATACCACAAAGGAGGAGGGGTTCTTTGTCTGAGAAAAGTGATAATCTTATTGAAGGAGCAGAAATTTCCCTTCCATATCTAGTATTTATTATACATATCTACCTTTTTATTAGACATATCTACATACTACATGTTAGATGCTCGACTAGTTCCCCATGTGAGCCATGTCCTAGTTGTAGGATAATGTTCCACGTGCGATGGTATTATGGAGCGTGGCATCATATAATGTGGAATATTTGGTAACATAATGGAAGAACTACTAGTACGACGTTGTTAACACCATTATTTATCAAGGGGGTGAAAGACCATGGTGGAGAAGAAAAATAATGGTTGTTTGGATACTTTGGTTAAAGGATATATAGTAAAAATGGGACTATAGGAAAAAAGGCGATTAAGTCATCGAAGATCCTAAGCCGCGATGGGAGAAGGAATAAAATCGATGGCTGATATTCTCTTCGCTCCCCAGAGATGCAAGGAAGATAAAGGTTTGACTGGGCGTTTATTGGGCGCACAGATCAGCGGTCATCAAGTTGTTTCGAGTAGATCCACAGTCTATATCCAATCCACTTCGTGAAGTTGCGTCTTGGTTAAAATGACACAATCCGGCGGAATCGGGTACATGCTACTCAATCGAATGGCGAAGAGGTGAAGTCAGATCACATCCACGGTTGAGATTGATTTCGGAACCAGAACCTGCACGACCGATAAACCTAAAGCGCCCAGTGGAATGAGTTACCTGGTGATCGATCTGACGGTTGAAAATCAAAGTAAATCAAATCAACGGCTATTATGATTTCCGGAGAGTGAACTAGCGCGGTGGATAATTCCGAAGCGCCCAGCGGAATTTGGTACGTGGCGTATGATCCGACGGTGGAAAGTTAAAGGCGTATCACATCAATGGCTGAGAATAATTCCGGGGATCAAAGCTGCACGACGGTTAAAGCGACGGACCCTAGCGGAATTCGGTACGTGTCACCCGATCCAACGGCCCATGAGGAAAGGCGATTTCATCGACGGTGGGAGATCATTCCGGGATGGAGACTGGCGCGTTTATTATCTCCAAGATGCCTGGCAGAATGAGGTACGTGGCACGCGATCCAAAGGCCAGAAATTAAAGAGAAATCAGATCTAGGGTCTTAAATGAAGCCGAAAAATAGAAGTGCACGGCAGTTAAGAATAAGTGGTGGTTGCGGAAAATAAATGATGTCTACGTGGCGAATTGTGTGGTCCTATAAAGGCAGGGTTGACCTCTCCAATGATTATTTTATTTGCTCGGGACCCGGCGAAAAGGAACTGGCGATTTGGGAGCTTCCATTTATCAGTTCCAGGCACGTTCTGAACACACGCCTCCACAGTAAGCCAGGTAGGACTTAAACCCTGCAACTCTTTCGTCCAATTACCATTGTAAATTAAGCAATGGACCAAGGGAGAGAGATTTGTGTGTCTGGTCAGGTCGTGGATGACAAAAAGGAATTTTTAGTAGACAGACACAGGGGAATGTGCGACCCCTTCCTATCCACAGGGAGCGTGTCCAGCAGTAAAGAGAAGTTGTGGTCTCATCACTCACAGGGGAATGGCGTTCTGAATATATGCAAGTCTTTTTTGTACCATTTCGCCCTTGAGAAAACCCTCCACTTCCAAGAATTTTCCGAGTGGTGTGCAATGAACTATTCTCCCTCTCAGAGGATTATTGTGAGTCGGTCCGCGTCCAAAATACTGTGTAAAATTGATGCTTCGATCGTCAGAGAAAACCTTAGTCTGCCCGAAAATTACCCTGTAAATCGTGAGTCTGTAAATGAATCTGTCCTTGCTGAGTTTTTCAAAAATTGCGAAAGTGAAAGTCGCTGTCAATTCTTGTCAAGTATCCTGAAGGAAGGTCAGTCCCTTGAAGGTCTTTTCTTGCCTTACCCCTTGCACATTTTTAGGACTGAAGTGCAATTGGTAATGTCTTTGGTCTGTCAAGTGTTAGGTCTAGATGACGATTGTCATATAGGTGATGTCATCCTTGGTTTCTTGTTAAGAATAAATTCTTTAAGCCCTGAGTCCCAGTCAGTCCCCGTGCTTAATTTAGATGAGTACCTTGCCGAAGCGATCCACCTTCAGCTGACTGAATTTCCCAAGGTCCAGTTCTTTAGGTTTCAAACATACTTGCTTAACATGCTATTATGCTCTAATGTTACTGAATTGAAATTCTTAAGTGCTCTACGGTCTTCTGATTTGCCCAAGCAAATCAACATGTTCGAATTTTCCAATTCGATCATGTCCGAGATGTACAAAATGTTATTTGATGAGGACCTGCCCCGTGTCCTGGACAAGATGAGATGCCTAATGCAGTCGTCACCCGAATATCGGGTGGGGGATTGGTTCCTGTACATAGGTTACACAGTGTTAAGAATATATGGCTTTACTGGTCAGCCTTATAGGCTACCCTCCTTCTTGACCCCAAGGATTTTCGCACTAGAGTTCATGAGGCAGAGATTGTTCTCTGAGGAAGAGCACTTTGGTGCTTTCAAAAAATCTTCGAACATTAAATTTCCACTTAAAGTCGGCCCTTTCATTTTTAAAGGTAAAGGTGCCCTGGCATTTATAGAAAAGTTGCTGGAGAATATGGATTTCATAAAAGATGTAAATGTGAATTACGACCCCCACCATGTGATCTCATTGAGAAAACAGGAAAACAAGAATAAACCATTTGAGCATCAGGCTATTGAGGGGCTAGCTGAAGTGGCCAATTTGCTGCAGTGTACTGACAGGTCAAATTCTGATGAAGAGACACATACTGTACCTGTCACAGCGACCCAAATAACAGAAGGTGTTGGTATTGTGGTCAAGAGGAATTTGTCTGAAAATGAGAGTATGGATGTAGACGAGGAAGGGCCCCATAAAAGGGCAAAGCTACTTCAAAGTGGTGAAATTGTAGATGAGGAGGTTTCTGATGGTTCCAAAAGAGGTGCCCTAGTTCCCCTAAAAGCGGTGCAAGTAAGTCAATTTTCTTTTAAAAATTCGGAGGGTGATGTAGACAGTTCAGAATTATGCCACGTGTTTAAGTCGAAGGAAGACCTAAAGGCCAGCTACATGGAGAAGAGGAAACAGTCTATGGAGGAAACGAGAAATTTGCTCCCGAAGGTGAGAAGTTTGTACAGTTCGAAAACCTCTTTGGTCTCTGCTAGAGATGCTGAGAGGAATACTTTTAAAATGGCTATGGTAAGCGACAAGAAGATGTCTGAAATGGAGATCCGGTTAGACAAAATCAGCACTCCAGATAAAATTCAACTCCACAAACAGACCAGCGATATCATCTACTCAGACTTACTACAAGCCATGGTGAGGATTAATAAATTGCAAGTCTTAATAGACAAATTGGAAATTCAGTTGAAACATGAGAAAGTGGAAAATAAAGCAAATGTTGTTCAGATTAGGAAGCTGCAGACAGACATTGCTAGTTCAGACAGTACCCAGGCAGTTAAGAGGTTGTTAGAGGAAAAGGATAATGCACTCCAGGTCCTGAAGAAGAAACTGAAGATCCCAGGTGCTGAACATGTTCAGTCATCTGAGTTACTAGCTCTCCAAGAGGAGAAGGATAAATTCCATCAAGAAATGATGGAGTATAAAAGAAGAGCTGGGGAGCTACAGGACGAAAAAGAGAAGTGGGAAGCCGAAAGGGAGGAACTGTTATCCCAAATCTCCTTGATGAAAAAAGATCAGAATGAAGAGAAGGAGATTATGGAAGAGTTGATGAGCGAGACTCCCACCAGCGAGGACCTGTCTATTGTAAATATCCAGAAGCCATTAGATTATTTCTCTACTGATGATTTGTTGGTGCCAATGTCCCAGGTGAGTTTGAAAGAAGAAGCAATCAAATATTTGAAAGCAGAGAATGAAAAGATGAAAGCTGAATTGGCCAAAGTAAATGAAATAAAAAATCAAATACTGCAGGATAGGAATCAATTACAGAAGAAATTCAATGAGCTAAAAGAAAAATGCATTGGGAAGGGCCCTCTTCAGGGGGAAAAACATATCATTTGGGATACCTTGTGTATAGNTAGATTGCCCAGAAAGTCCTATGAAGCATATATGGAGCTCGAAGTAGATATTCGGGAAATGATGGATTGTGACACCCCAAGTTTCGGCAGTGGAAAGCTGTGGAGCGGTTTGGAAAGACAAAGTATATTCTCCATCCCTAGGAATAGGTGTCATGCACTGAAGAGCTGATGGGGCAAAGACGTGGAGCTGATGAGGCAAAGACGTGGAGCTGATGGGCGAAAGTTTGTTATCAAGTTGATTTGTACTTTATTATCTGTTAGGATTGGAGTTGTAACAAACTTCCTAGGGGTTAGGAATTCAGTTACAAACTCTAAATTAAGCCGATCATTCTGTTATTGATCTTCTTGTTGGAGCACCGATCATTTATGTATAAATATGCATCTTTTTTAAGAGATGGGGGTTGGAACCCATCGGGTGGTGAATAATTTTGGAGAACATATCTGTTTTGGGAATGAAAGTGAATGCATGAGAGTTTTGTCAGAGATTCATGTGTCGTTGATATTACAGTCTGTGCTTCTTTCTTTATGTGATTGTATTTCCCTTGTGTAACACTCCATTTTGTTTCTTCCTCGTATCTGGAATATAGCGTTAGATGATTGGAATTCATGTGTTTATGCTTTGATCATCATTTCAGATATTATATGATTTTTTCTGCTAAAGTTGGTATAGAATTCATCGTTGTTGATGCTCTGTATTAATGGGTTGTTCCTTCATCTCTTCTGTTCCACCTGAATCAATTTAAATGACTGTGATTATATGATTATCTTGCCTTTGATGAATATCATGTATATGTCTTTGTGGTATCTTTATATTGTATATGACTCCATGCCCAATAGTTATGTGATTGATTCAGCCAAATACATAAATCTTTGAATGTTATTTTAAATCTGGTCTTGTTAAATCTTTATTGAGAGATCCCTCTCTGGAAGAAAATACCAGTTTCTTCCTAAAGTGGTTTTGTTGTTACCTTGGAGTATACCTTTTACAACCTGGGTACATTATGAGTGCTAACAAACTGGCGCCGTTGCCGGGGACGAAAGTGCTTATCTGCCCCGGGAGAACGACAAAGATTAAGAAATATTTCTGTGGGCAAACAGGAATTTCAAAAATAAGAGAAGGTTGTATATTTGCCCTGGCAACTTCATTGTGAAATTGTTTCAGAATTCATGAACGACATTCTGGCTTCAAGAACACATACACGAGGTAACTCTGATACCGAAATTCTGAAAAGTTTTGAAGATCCAGAAAAGTTGTTTAAGAGAAAGAATAAAGAGAAGTTAGATTTTCCTTTGTTCGGCCCATCATCATCACCAGATTCTCATATTAATCGAGCATGGGAATTCAATGCTGCGCAGACCCTGTTGAGAACTAGATCTGAACCCGACCTCAAAAATACTGAGTTCAATCCTCCTCGTAGGTTGAGAGCTAGATCTGAACCCGACCTCAAAAATACTGGGTCCAATCCTCGCAGGTTAGAGTCCTACCTGTTAGATTCCCTCTGGAAGGACTTACAACAAACCTCTAAAGCTGAAACGACTGCCTCCGAGCATTCTCAAAGTACTTCAGTTCCTGTGAACCCACCCAGACCAATGGCCGCTAGATTTGCTCCCTTGTGTTTGCCAGCTGTATTACATGATCTCCCCCAAAATTATCCTCAGAGAATTTCTTTATTTGATGGGGAAGGTGATATAACCGCAAAACAGCATCTTGCCAAGTTTGAAGATTTCATTGACTTGGAAGAAGTTGACTATCCTGATGTCAAACTGCGGTTATTTGCCCAAATTTTGTCTGGGGAGGCGAAGAAGTGGTTTAAGGACTTGCCTAATGGATCTATAGCAAATTTTCAGGCCTTTCAAAACGCCTTTCTAGACAGGTGGGACGATAAACAGAACCCTCTGCAGCTTTTATCTCAGTACAATAGTCTCAAAAAGGGGGGTTTTGAGTCTGTTCATGAATTCTCAAGCAGATTCATGAGGGATTACAACTCTATTCCTGAAGATATAAAACCTTCTCCTGCAGCTGCTAAACTGCATTATGCTGGAGCTTTTGATAATGATTTTGCATTTTCATTACGGGAAAGGAAATCGGCAACTCTTGCTGCCATGTTTACTGATGCCCTAGAAGTGGAAGCTAACATGATGGCTAGTGGAAAGATAAAACATAGAGACATGGACAGGAGGAGAAAATAAGACAATGTGCCTTCTACTTCATCTTCTTCCGCTGATGTTAAATTTGAGACGACGTTGAAGACTATGGAAAAGTTGATGGATAGGTTAACCATGGATACTAGGCCCTTCAACAGGGAGCAGGGGGATCCCCAAATTAGGAATCCAAATTTCAGAAGACCCAATCCCCCTGTTCCTCCCCAGAATAGGCAGAGAAATCCAAGAAACCAAGAAGAACAGCCTATCCGTCCGCCTTTCCCTGAAAATTGTGTTGGGGATGAAGAAGACCCACCTGAAAATGAGATTCATCTGTTTGGGAAACAGGATTCATAAATATATCTTACTGAAGAAGAACATAATATGTTTGCGCAGGAAGGTCCAAATGAAGAATTTGAAAATGAGCTATATCAGAGGGGTTATTTGCATGCAATGGATGATTTGCAAAGGAAAATGAGACTGAGCAATAGGGATGTCCCCATAAATAAAGGGAAGGCAAACCCAAATCATCCTTCCTCTAGTTCTTTGAATGGAGAAAAGGGGAAAGGACTGCAAAAGGAACCCTCTGTGAGTAAAGAGGTTGAAAATGAGGTACAAAGGGATAAAATAATAAAGAAGGCGACTCCGATTGATGTGGAAAAGATTGGTGCTGGTTTTAACCTACAAAATGAGCTTTCAAAACTAAAGATCTCTGTTCCATTTAATGAGCTATTGAGAAACAACGAATACAGAGATACCATCACCAAAATGATCAAAAACCAAGGAGAATGACAGTCAGACATTTTAGAATTGAATGATGATAATCCTGCTATTTCATTTGGACCCAAAGTTGAAAATTTAGAAGATGAAGAAGTTCCTCCTTTCTATTTAAGTCTAAATGTGCATGACAAAGTGGTCCATAATGCTATGTTGGATTCTGGGGCGTCACACAATCTAATGCCTAAAGGAGTCGTGGAAAGTCTGGGATTAGAAGTGACTAGACCATATAAGGATTTATACTCATTTGATTTTAAGAGAGTAAAATGCCATGGTTAAATTAAAGACATGGTGGTGACCCTGAATAAATTGCCATCTAAAACTATAGTCATGGATGTGGTGGTAGCAGATATTCCACCTAAATTTGGGGTATTGCTGT
>LPNX010141756.1:93479-144668 GCA_001517045.1 Pseudotsuga menziesii
GACGTCATCAAAACCTGCATTGGCCACGATGAAGGAGAAATTGTGCTCGACTTCCTCCTTAATCCCAGTCTTATATCTTCCTTAGAGACCAAGTGAGAGGTTTCTTTTGTTAGGACAGAATAAATAATGAGATATTATGATAGTGATTCTCATTGGTGGACATATGATTATCCATGGTGTGCGTATCCAATCGCTACTAAGTGTGTTAATAAATTTAACTAAGAAAGAGCTCCATGTTAGGGAATCATTTTCTATCCCAACCCAAGAGTGATAATATTTTCATCATCTTACCCATAGTTACACTCAACAAATTGACCCTTGGGTTTCATGATGTCGATTCCAATCTTCCACTCACAACAATGCATCCGACAGGATTTGGTCGGGAAAAACCGAGAGGTGGGGACTGGGGGTGGGACTTATCCAGTCTTTGTTTCGCCTTTAGATTTTCTTTCTTACTAATTTATGCACTTGCATATCTTCATTGAAAATGTATCAATCCAAACACAAGTAATAATAACAATGTTGTGCAAACAATGATCCCAAAGTATTTAATCGAATATTCTTGCTAATTATGCTATAATATAAAGTTCTTATTGAAAGCAGACTTGATCCTAGGTGTTCGAATGAAACTCGCTTTAGTAATGTTATGCTAACTAGTAATATATCTATATGACAAGTTTCCCTTTGTACCTTCCAAGGCATGCAACAAGTGAAAGGAGGTGCCATGCAATATAAGCGAGGGAATTCATTGAAAATTGCACATAGAACATCCCATTACACGCAAGAGTCGGCTAGCATGAGTAGGAACTAATGTTTCTCTAGTTTTTTTTACCTCATAGCAAAGACATTTTCATAGGCATCATTTTTATAGCTAGAGGCATCAACATGAATGTAAAACAAAGTTTCTCAAGTAGATTTGTATTTAGTTAATGGGCCAATAATAGAGAATCCCTCGTTGCAAAGAAACAACCAATCTTAACCATTGAATAAAATAACCCTTTAACAATACCTCATTTTTGTTTGATAGCCCTAGGGTAGGACACTAGCGATCTACGGGATATCCCTAACTAGCTATTTTTTGGACTGGTCGGGGTTGGTTATTGAATGTTGGATGACATGTGAGGTTTATGTCCCCACCAATATTTATTATGCTGTGGTAAATCTTGTTGGAAATACTATTAAGACTTGCTTCAAAGCATAATCAAGTTGGACATTTTGGTTCCAAGAATTCATGACTAAGAGTGGGACCAGAAGGAGGTGTTCACCACCCCTAGAAAGAAAAAACAAATCAAATATAAGGGGGTATTAACAGGCCCTATATGAGACTTATACCAAGAGGGTGGCTCAATGGGATCAAAATTGGATTAAGCATTCAAATCTCACTTACTTAACAAATCATTGAAGACTGTGATATGGAATTGTTTGAAACAATGCAAAATTTGGTTAAGGCATTGGTTCGAAGCATGTTTTATGAATCAACAAGCATTGGTTCCTAATTATTGAAAAAATAATTGTGGTTTTATTGGGAAAATATGTAGTTGATGAAAGTTTCCAAGTTTGTTTTGGGAGACGAAATGTCTGGTGGAGGAAAGGGTGTCTCTTTTTACCTTAGCATTGTCCAATGCCATAACAAATCTGTCAGGTATATATATCCACACATGTACATATAATATAAATTTTCATTTTGATCTCATTACATTGCAACTTCTTTTAATTTTGGTTGTTTCATTGAATTATGAAAATAAAGTTTCCATTTTTGGAGAGTTATGTCAATTAGAGCCCATGGATGTAGAGCTCAAGACAATATGGAGCAAGGAAACTGAATGGTTACTCTCTATGACCGATTAAATGGTAGAATTCATGCCTTCTCGCCAATGCTGAATCGATGGCACCCATTCTTAGTGGATGGTGGTAATAATATCACCTAGATCACATCTATATCTAATTATATTTTCTCCCACTAGGCCAATTATCAATCTCTCATTTGTATAACATACATGGTTTATACAACACAATGGCTAGATAAATTCAAAATCTAATTTGTAAGGAGTTAAAAAATTGTTGTTTTCTAGACCATGGTTACCAAACCATGGTCATACCTTCAAATGAACATCTCAACACTGCATAAATTAGATGCAACTTTTTTGTAAGATTACTACCCAACTTCCTTTTAAAATATTGAAGAAATCAATCCCACTCATTTACTTACTTACTAGGATGGGTGCTATCACTTTTATTTCTAACCAATAAAGATCAATCCTTTCATTATTATTTATACATATCCCTCATCTCCTACTCATTGTTCAATTCTACAAAATTCTTCATGCATTTTCAAGTTATTTTGGCAGTTCAATATAAATCCTTCCTCTCCAGATACAAATATCAAAAGGTCAAAACATATAGAGACCAACTCACTACTTCACCTAGGATTCACTTATTCATCCTCTGCTCTATTTGGTAATAAACCTCATAACAGAATTTCCTTTTTACTGAGATGGAAAGAAAATGATGAAAGTGGTTGTTTCAATTAGTATCCGATGATAAACTCAACATTCAAATATATTGCTTGCTCGGACCAGTATATGTGCTCAAGACGTTGTTCCTCTCAACCTATCTAATTAGATGTGGGTGGTATCCCCTACTTCCCTACTCCCTTCCATGATGAAAATCTAATAAATTGAACATTATTTTAAGATATAAGATAAGAGATTACCAATATGATGATCGAAAGAATTAAAAAGGTAAGAAAACAAATTCTTTAGAATCAAAACCGTTTTCTTCTTTGATGATCAATCTTCATGATTAGAAGAAAACATAATTAAGTAGAAGTTATGTGTTTGATAGCCATTTTTGAAATGAATAATTTTTTGGAGAAATTCAAGGAGATTGAATATAGATCCATGGTTGATTCATCCAAAGAGAGAGAAAATCAACTAAGATAGAAACATAAATGGTGGCTTCCCACTCCAAATATTCTTCATGGAGGTCTCTGAGACAATACATGGAAATTGTCATTTAATTGGTTAGACTCTTTCAAATAAATACTGAAGGAAATGATAGAAATCCATGCTCATATTTTTACAACTGATAATGTGATCCATTCTCTCTTCCTCTATACCTAGATCCGACAAAAATGTCCCCAAGATTTTGCTCGCAAGGTTTTGTATATCTCAACCGTAGGTGTCTGTCACCTCCTTGCAATGTATAAATGGCTTTCAACTGGAAACACACCAGACTTGTCGAAATCATGGAAACCAATTGTCAAAATATTGGATCGATCACCAAGGATGCTCCAATGGTCGTTGAACAGAATCCAACGACGTAATTTCGTTCATATGGAAAAAAACATAACACTCATCAAAGAGAAAATGCCTTAAATCGTAATTATGGGCATAGCCAAGAGTTACTTCTATCTCATATTTCCAAATAAAAATCACTTTCTAATAATCACAACATATTCCTTACCTAAGTTTCTATGGCTTCTACAACCATCCACACAAACACCCAAATAACCTAACCAAACACTTATGCCACTATTCAAAATCTCCACTTGAGAGTTGATTCAAGGTTTTAAAAGCTTGAAATGAAATACCATTATAGAGTTAAGACACCTTTCCAAGATACCAAGAATCTTTGTTATACTGAGTCATTATCCTTGACTCAAAATATAGGTTAGGCCATCACACACATATAAAGGTTCAATTCTTACTAAAAAAAACAAACAAAAACAAAAATACTTTGTGGACAAAGATACCATCAGGATTTCTCTTATTAATGGCACTCAAGGTTATGTGAAAGTGTCTCATCCCATTCCTAAGTTTTAAACACCGTTATCCACTATGGATCCTCTTTAACCAAGGTTTTATTAAGGATGGCACATACTTTCCATATGCTAGAATCATTTTAAAATTAGAATTGCTGTATGATATACTGACATATGCACATTATATTGTCTTATTAAAAAATCATCAAAACTCACCCAAGAATACTTTCATTTATAGTAATAGGTTTAGTTAGGCATCAAAATCCTTTAATCACACATACAATCTATGGCATATCTCAAATCCTAATATAAAACCTCATCCGTTAAATTGAAGTTAGTTCTCATGCATTCAATAAAATATGGATGGACACACACAAACACCACCCATGTGCATTCATTATCCATATCATTCCATATGTATTTCAGGTAGACATACAACAACCCATGCAAACATGCATTCACACCAGTCATCTGTATCATTTCTCATGCATACCAGGAGTAAGCATACCATTTCAAATGATTCAAATAACAAACAAAACATTTTACATACATCTTAATTGGCCATTAAAGCATTCTACATTGCAACTTAATTTAGAACACCCGCATGCACATAGATTTGTATCTAAGTTTCCTCAGGCATCAAACCTAAGATCAAGGTCATCCTAAAGGATTCAATTTTTTGAAGGCTATGCGTACCATTAACACAAAGGCTTGCTTCATTCCAAACTTTTATCTTAGAAATGATGCAATACTTATGATATAATAGAATCATAATAAGAAATAGTTACATAATAATAGAAAAATAAATATGCAAGAAAATACAAGATTCAAGCTTCAACAAAACTCACTTTACATAATCCGCGAGATGTAGAACAGTTGGTGGTGGGGTATGGTTAAGACGCCCCCTAAGCTGAAAAGGTCGTCGGTTCTAATCCCGTCATATACCAAAAAATCCAACCATGTTAAGGGTTGGTGCGGTCCAGGCCGGGTGCGATCCCCGGGTGGTTTTGATGGCTTAGATGCCCCTGGTTCATGGTTTCTTAGCCAATAGCAACCCTGCTAGTCAAGGGGGTTCCACCACTTTGCCAACAAAAAAAAACTCACTTTACATAAGCGCATGAATCTCATCCTCACTCCATTCATTGTTAAACGAATTTTCACATTCATTCCACAGGTTTAATTTATGCAAGAAACATGATCTTAATCAAATGGTTCTATTGCATGATTGGAGCATACCAAAATTTAAAAATATAACAGAATTTGGATTAACCCCAAAACTCCATTTATCAAGAAATCCTAGATGCATGACCTAACCAAATAGGATGTAACATTGTCCACTATATTGGACGATGTTATTATACTAGAGGGAAATAAATAAATCAACAATCAATGACAAAACCTCATGCATTCAACAAACCTTTCCTTTGGTGTGCATACCAACAAAGTTAACAATTGCACATGCAACCAATTAATCGTTGATTGAGTTTCTCACAAATACCAATCACACAAGAACTTACTTGAACAAGCACATGGGTCGAATAGGCCTTAGCGTTGTAGCTAGCTCTAATACCATACGTAAGGTCCCACCTTACTTATAAAAAAAACATATAAATAAAAGTCCCATTGGATAGTAATTATACCCCCTTTTTTTAAACCCAAACACAGTAACATTCTTCACAAGAATACGTGTACTTATTAAACAACATATTCAAATTTGCTTCTTTTCTGATCCTCACTTTCACAGAATGATTCTCATAGAGATTGAACTACTTCTTAAGCTAAAAAAATACATTTAAAAATAAAGTCATAAGTAAGCTATCTATATATATAAACCTTTCAAACTATTATTTCCAAGAAGTGTTAATTCATTTGGAATTTAAATGTGATCAAGAACACCAAGATCAATTATATGCTAAGTATCCAAGTAACATGTCAATGCATTGAATGCTTGAAAGGAGAGTTGAAATATATAGGGGAGGGTGATTTAATAATTATAGTTTCATATGCAAGTTAAGTATAACACATAACTATAATTACTAAACGCTTGGCACTTATGCTTTAAATTCTCATCCTTGAAACATGTTATGGCCACTAATTTATTTGACATAAAACTAGTAACATTTTCAATGATAGGTAATTTTAATTTACTAACAAACCATATTCTACATATTGAATTTAACACTTATTCAAACATTTTATCCATTTTCACTCTTTCTTTTTAGATTTAACATGTCTCGAGAAACCGTCATGTACTTCCGATCATTTGGTAAACCGTCGGCCTTGATTACGGGGCCTAAACTTATGGGGAAATTGAGTGAGGCCCTTGCATAGACACCCAGGGATTTGACCCTGAGACCTTATTCTTAAGAATATAGCTCTCAACCACTCAAGCTAACCCACCGGGCTGATCCATTTTCACTCTTATCAATTCATTATCAACTTTCATGCAAATTTCCATCCATAACTAACCCTTCTAATTAATCACCTTCATAAGAATGAACTCACGCTAATAAGCAATATCATAATAAATAAGAAGAGGGAACACTATTACACAACCTCCCAACTCATCATCCCACAAGAATGCTAAGAAACTTGGATTTAACTTAACCATAAATAGAAATTACAACACATATTCATTGAGACATTTCTACATATACTTGATGGCATACTATTAGAATTCATTTAGGCATTTTTATAAAAAACTTTGCAATAATGTATAGATACAATATTGATGCATTTTTTCGAATGGTTTGTAGACCTATAGGTTACAGTTTGCACACATATAAGCTACAACCATTTAGGGGTTTTAACAAACAGTTTGCACACATACAAGCTACAACCATTGAAGGGTTTTGACAAACAAATTGCATACATGGTAATTAAAACTCATTAAGCTATAAAATCAAATAGATTGCAACATTTAAAACTCACAACCTTAGGAAAATTTTGAATAAAAAAAATTTACAAGTATGAATTGATTCAGTTTCTTCCTTCTATTGCAGGTTAACATTTTAGGATTATTAATTAATCCTCCCTTGAACAATGCAGTCTATTTGTCTTTTCCTAGATTAGGAGGTCATTACCACTTCATTAGTGCATGGGGGACACACCTAGGGGTAACCTAACACTAAATGCACCTATTTGAAAGAGTTTAGGAGCTTTAGGGATCAATCCCTATAATTTAGGAACCCACTATGAGTGCCACCAGCAGTTGACCCTAGTAGGTATTCAATTATGTTAAGTTATGCTCTGATTACCATCAGTTATGTCACTCTCAGTCATCCTAGCACCAATTTCCATGATTTAAGGGAGGTAGGGCACCTTTTCTCATCTACCTACCTCAGTTAATCGATTGTGAAATGAATTAATGATCTAGAGTTGCATCAGTGAGCTCTAGTGGCAATTTTCCCACACAGAGTTAGCACTGGAGTTAGTTTGAGTTGGTGAATTTGAATCCTACCTGTGGTATTTGAATTCATTCTATTGTATCATCATTGTATTACTAAGAGGTTAATGAATATTCATGTAATGTTATGCTGACCATTTTTTATCTCATGTGTGTGTAATTTCTGACATGAAACTATTGATAAGTTTACACTGAATAGTCTCTCTCTCTTTTGCAACCTTCATTCTCCATTGAATTCATTCAGGCCTAAGGATCTTATGCTTCACTAAAATTAACATGGTATCAAAGATGGTATCCAGTCCAACTTCAAAACTAGGAAACTTCCATTTATGCGCTAGAAGCAATTGGGTTCCACATAAATCCTGGTATTATTTCCTTGCTCCCTATGGATTATGTACAGAGAAGTCTATCCAGGTGTGATGCACCCAAAGAAAGTTCACATGTCGAAGTGGAGAGTGTTTGAATTGGTTTGATTCGAATTGAATTTTTTTTAGGTACATTCAAATATTTTCTAAATAATTGTTTTTCTTGATGTTGTGATATGGAGAATTCAACAACTTTGTCTCCCAAAATCCTCACACCCTTCAATTACCTTGATTGGAGGGCTGATATCCAGATTTTCTTGTGCAACAAGGGTCTATACAAGGTCGCCATGGGTAGAGAGGTTGAACCCCAACAATATCTTGAAAAATCCAAGTATCTAAATAAGATTTATGAAGCTTTTGGATGAAGCTTTTGGCTTCATGTGCATCCACATCTCTAGGGAGCTATAGTTCCATATCGATGGACTGAAAACTCCAAAAGAAGCATGGGATAAGCTCAAATCCTTATTTGGAAAACATGGTGAGCTGAGGGTCCATATCTTGGAGAATGAGCTAATAGAACTACAACCCAACAACTTCAAAACTATATAACATTTCTTCTCAAAATTAAAATCCCATGTGATGCAATGCAAGCAATGCGAGATTAAAAAGAAGGATGAGCAATTGGTGCTCTCAATTTTGAGCAAACTTGGCTCAGAATTATTAGTGTTTGTATCTATTTTTCAGTCAGGGAGATGTTATCACATATATAGTAGTCGGGCTACCATATTCTATTTTTCAAATTCTAGTACACTTTTTAAGCCAGTTCCCATATATATGAGATGCTGAGATGAGAATCTGTGATGGAGCACTATTTGATGATGGACTATAGTAATTTCCCATGCCATGATTGAGTCTCAGCACACTAAGATCTGAGGACTGATGTAGCCATTTAGCCATTTACAGAACAATTAGTATTGCCTAGAGTTGCAGCAACAGTCTCTCAATGGACAAATGTTGGTTTAGATTGGTTATTTACATGTGTATGACTCAATAGATATTATCTTGTGTTATGGTTATTATTGCTTTTATACTCATTTTTCTGACATGTCTTAGCATTTAGTGTCATCATCTGGCGGTCATATAAATATGTGGACTTGTTTGTATTGATATTATATGTTTATGTCCCTACTTAGACCTAGAAGTTCTTGACTCATACTCATTGGTCTTACCCTCCTTCGGGAGAATAGAGATGATCATTCCCACCATACTTTGGCTTTCTAGTGTTGGTATCATTATTCACTATCTCCACCCATCCATTACCTTCCCCACTATAGCCTCTTTGTTGGATAAGCTTCCCTATTTATTTGTGTCTCGGCTCTGAGTTTCCTAGGTTGTGTTGGCTAAACCTGAAACAAATAGTGTTGCCATCAATACAATGTATATGGAAATTAAATGAATATCTTGTGAAAAGCCCATGCATGAAAATAAGTGTTTCTGAACATACATGAATTAAAGGAAAGCCTAATGAAATTGGATTTGAAGTGTAAATGTGAAATATGAAATGTAAAACCCATGTAACAAGTGTTTCTAAACACGCATGGATCATGAAGGCTGATTAAATAAAAATCCGTGTAACAAATGCATGGATCAAGGAAACGGAAACTCAAAGGCCCAAAAAGAAATGGTACTTAAACGTCATGTTTAAATATTACTGGCCTCAGTTGTATTTGATTTGGATTGTGAGCATTTGTCAAGGTGAATACGCACCTATGAACGTAACTTACCCATTTGTGAGACACTGCTATTCCTTGTGTTATTGCTTGTCCGACATATGCTAGAGTGAGTATCCCCTTTCCATTTCCAAAGTGTCACAGTGTCAAGTTGGTAGTCACCCTTTAGCCTAGCCTTTTGATCTTTATCCTTCACCCTTCACTAGCAAATTGATTACAACTATGAAATGAGTATGGTCTTGAAAGTCTAGTCTGAGTTATAATTAATAATTAACAAAACTCTATATTTTTGGTTGATAGATCGCTAGTGAAATGATTACTAATTGTTATAATTGTTACTTGAATGATTTGTAGAGCATATCTCGACCTCTAAACACTTGTAGCAGATTGATGTTAGTCTGGGTCATATTATTGATTATTTGATCATTTACAGATTATTATTATTTTATCTGTCTGGACATATTAGGTATTGTACATGATCATGCAGAGATCTGTAGGGTGTATGAGTATAAACCTTAGATGTATTTGGGCTCCCTTAGTCCAATGAGACAATTTATTTTCATTTTTGGGCAGTTACAGTGATGATTTGTCTCAGTATGCCATCCTGGTGCAGTTTTTCCCTGCTAAGTAGCCTGTCAGAGTAGAAAGATGATTTGATGGGTTCACCTAGATGATTTGAGGGAGCTGTAAGAGGAGGGGGTGGTCCAAACACTTGTTTTTACCATTATACCCCCCTCCTAGAGAGCTTGGTGGGATCAGTTGGACAGCGTAGGCATTCCAAGAGGCAGTTTTGGCAGGTTCACATTTCCTGAGACAGATTAAAAATGATAAAAATTGCTACTGAAGAAGTCGATTTGGGCTACTGAGGAAAGGAAATGGCATGTGATAAGTTTTGATGATGAGTATGATGTATTCCACCCATTATCCAGCAGTTTCAGCATTTAGATGGACCAACACCCATCTCTCTGACATATTTTATGATTTTCTGGAGCTTTTGGAGTCTCACAATTTTCCCAGAGAGGCACTTTTGCTCTTAAAAATATATTTTATTTATATTGTGCCACAGGGACACACTGGGGGTGCTAGTTAATACCCCCTGGACCCACCATGACCTTTATTCATTTTTATTTTATCATATTGAGTGGGATCCCCTCTCCTACGGCAATTTGTTCCATTGATATATTATATTATTATATTGATCCATGTACTTTATGTTGAGCTCATCTCAATCGTTGATTAGAACATTTTGATCTTTTTATATTAGCCATCCATTTGAAAGGTGGTTAGGATTTTGGTATCACTCATTCCTATTTAAAGGAGAGAGATTCTCATTGTAAAGGGGTCTTTGGCTCTTGGAATCTTGATAATAGAAAAACTATTTTGTAGAAATTCTTGGATCTCCTTTGCATATGGTGTTCTTCGATGGTGATTGGAAATTCTATTGCATCCAAGAATTTGAGTATTTGTGGTGGGATCTATATTTTCATGGACACTTTGTTTTGTCTACAGGAGGGCAACTTCACTTGGGTGTTTTTGCAGGGCTTCCTCAAGTCGCTTGCTTGGCTTCACTTGTATCAGGGGGTTATCATTAGTATCATTGTGATCCATGGTTTTAACTTGTTATTTTTATGTAGCATTTGTCCATTTCTCTTGATGCATCAAATTTGATATGGTTGACGTTTGTTGTGTAGGAGAGAGGGCGCATTAGTTTCCTTGGAAAAATTGATTTTTATAGAGGCTTCATCCAAATATTCTCAAATTGATTGGGATGACATATATAATCATCATCAAGGAATCTACAAGGTTATCCAGGTATGATCCATAGGTTATTTCTTCTTTTCTTGATCTCAATCCATTGGCACCTTTATTTTACTGTCAAAACCTTAAATATAAAAAATATTTTTTTTTTATAGATCAAACCGCTTGATCTTTTGGAAAACCATTTATGGGTTTTGTAGATCAGGTCAAACCATAAGGGGGTCCTCCTAGATGTTTTTCTTAGGTGACTCCATTGGGCCTAAATCCCAAGGCACCGATCTCTCAACCCTAGTGCAACCCCTCACTTGTCCAATTTATCTTATGTTTTGATCTTATCCCTGAGGCTTGGGTGCTTTGATACTGTCATACATTTCTTCAATTTTATCCGGTGGTAATAGATAGCCCCAATCTTGTTCTTTACCTCCCTATATTAGACACGGTTCCCAAGGCAGTGGATATTGTCATCATTTATTGGTACCTTGATTCTGGATCTAGTAGTAAGACTCATAAGTCACTTGCATTTCAACCTTGGATCAATTTCAAGTTTCATAAACCTCATGATCCAAACCATAACTCACCTTGTGAATTTATCCATAGATCTAGGGTTTACTTCACCTTACACCTTATGTATTTCAACTTCCATTGATTTGATCTGGTGTTTTGGTCTAATCTCTTCTGTTAGGAGTAGATCTGGGTCTCCCCCATTGTTGTCTTGGGATAAGACAACATCAAGTGAAGATTGCCTCAATTGGCGTGACAACCATCCATTTGGGAGTCAAGGCTATCTTGGTTTCACCTCTTTGGTTTCCCATCCCTCTGTCATCCATCTTGGATCCACCTCATAGGGGAAACTACAAGTTTGGTGATAATATTTTGGTGCCGCTACTGGGGAGGTAGAGGCTTACCTTCAGTGTCTACGAGTGTCTGTGCGTTATTCCATATCTTATCGCATTCTTTTATTTTGCGTTGGTGATTTCATTTCTAAATTCCATAATTTATCAATCACCTTCTTAATTCACTCATCTCACCTCTCCTACGACATACTTCTTTCGGTGAATTACTTGTGTGGTTCACCGGGCGAATCCACCCCATGACTCTACTAAGGAAAGAACCTAACATAATAATCTTAAGTTCCAAAGTCATGTCTTACATTAGCGAGAACGATTCAAAAAATGATATTATAATGAAAATGATGATTGAAATGAGCAAGCTGATACAAAATTTATACGGTTTGGTTTTAAATCAGCACAAAGAAAATATGAGACGTGATGAACATTTCCTTAAAATTTCGGAGAATGTGTACACCAATGATTATCCTAAAAATAGGCCGGCAAGGAAGCTTTTAGATAGTCAGGTTGTGACAAGGTCTCAAGCAAAGACCAACTTGAAAAATCAAGATAATAGTAATCCAGTTATAAAAGAGCGTTCTCCGGAACAAAGGAATACCACTCATAAGACTCCTTCACAACCACCTAATGATCCTCCTAAGGACATCTTGAAGGATAATGATCAGCCTCAGAGAAAAACATCTCAAGAGACTAGGAAGACAACAAATCCAAGCCTCGCTAAGCCTCAAAATAAAGAACCGATGCAAAGAAAGAAAGTAGGCTTACCTAGCAAAAAGGTTTCCCCTCTGATACAAGAAAGTTTAAATACAAATGTATTAGGAAAACTTTATGTGTCTTCGGTCATGGTGTCTTTGAAAGAGCTCATAATTATCCCTTCCGTTAGAACACAGGTAATGCATTTATTAGGATTAGACACAAGTGACAAGAACTAAGGAAATCCTTGTAACTTAAAGGTCGACTTAAGCCATTTCTTTTCCAAACCAAATATCCATGTCCCTCTTGATGAATTACTGAAGATCCCTTCCTTATTTGACCAAGCTACTCAATTTCTAAGGATCAAACCTACGATTAAAGTTGTTGAGAAATTAAAAACTGAGAAAGACCCTCCCGTAAGGATTCAAATTGTAACTGGAAATGGTGGTGGTCATCCCCCATTCTACATAGATTTAGAAATAAACCAATTGATTCTTCACAATTGCATGCTAGATTCAGGAGCAGAGGTTAACGTCATGCCACTTAGGGTAATGGAATAACTAGAGCTAAAGCCATCACGACAGTATAATAACGTATGTGGAATGAACTCTAGACCTGTTAAATCGAAAGGGATAATTGAGAATCTAAATATGAAGCTAGAAACATATCTAGAGATTGAAATAAACATGAACATTTTAGTCTTAGATATACCTAATGGATGGGGAATGTTGTTGTCTAGAGAATGGGCCACTAAGTTAGGAGGAACCATCCAAATGGAACTTTTGTATGCCACCATCCCTATCAGAGAAAGTGCCTCTTATAAGTTAGTAAATGAAAAACCTATGACTGAACATGTGGAGACCCCTAAACTCCTTTTAGAGGAACCCATGCATCCTATAGATGAAGTTGGAAACTATATGGTTTTGGAAAATTACTGAGAGGAGCCTCAACAACATCCTTTTCCTTCCAGCCAAGTATGGAAGATGCATTTTGATGGAGCTATATCTAGGCACGGTGCAGGTGTAGGTGCAGGAGTAGGAATTGTCCTTATTTCCCCCTCTAGAGAAGAAAAGTATTTATCTTTCTGTCTTGAGTTTGAAGCCACAAACAACATGGCTGAGCATGAAGCCTTACTTTTGGGGTTAAAGATTGCCCAAGATCAGAAAATCAAATTCCTGAGTGTTATAGGTGATTGAGATTTAATTGTGTCCTAGGTAAAAAATCAATTTGCGGCCAAGAACAATAGACAAGGAAATGTTGTTTGGGATACTATTGAAATGTTTGATGCTTTTGCAATTCGAGCAGTCCCAAGAGAGGAGAACACTTTGGCTAATGCATTGTCAGTAATAGCATGCACTTTTGAAATCCCAAATCACCTTAAAGAGAAGGAGTGTATTGTTGAAGTGTTATTTAAACCATATGTTCCTAATAATCAAGATCATTGGCATGTTTTTGATAATGATGCTCATATCATCGCATTCTTACAGCACTCAAATAATTTTCAGAACTGTAATGTTGATTTGGAAGATAAAGTAACCAACATGTCTTTGCAATATGTTGATGTTATGAAGTTAGAAATCCCTTTAAAGAAGAATTTTAATAGACACGATGAATATAAAGGTAAAAGAGATGAACCAGTAGATGAGGTCATAGAGATTAACATTGGAACCCCAGTTTCTCCTTAAATGATTAAAATTAGAAAGAATGCTTCCCCAAAGGAAATAAAGGCTATTGAAAATATAATTAGAGAATACAAGGATTTTTTTGCTTGGACATATGATGATCTTAAAAATTTTGATACTGCCATTATTGATCATACTATCCCTTTGAATGAAGGAGCAAAACTCTATAGACAAAAAATGTGAAATGTAAATCCTAATCCAGCCCCCTTGAATAAAAAATATCTTGAAAAGATGTTAGTTGATGGGATTATCCGACCAGTCTGACACACCACTTGGGTTTCTAATCCTGTGATCGTGAGAAAGAAGAGCCGTGAAATTAGGATATGCATAGATTTTAGAAATCTAAATCAAGTGTCTCATAAAGATAACTACCCTTTTCCAAACATGGATAATTTCTTGCAAAGTGTTACAGGTGAAGGAATGTTGTCAATGTTAGATGGTTTTTTAGGATACAATCAGGTGCGTATTAAAAAGGAAGATAGAGAAAAAACAACTTTTACAACTCCAAGGGGAACTTTTGAGTACATAAGAATGCCTTTCAGATTATTAAACGCTAGCTCAACTTTTCAAAGAGCCATGGATAAAGCCTTCAATGATCACATTGGAAAGATTATTTACATTTATCAAGATGACCTAACAGTTTTATCTAAAGAACGATATGATCAAGTGAAACATTTAAAGAAAGTTTTTGATCGTTGTAGGAAGTTTGGTATATCGTTAAATCCAAAAATGTCCACTTTTGGAATTGATGAAGGTAAGTTATTAGGACATATTGTGTCTAAAGAAGGTATCAGGATAGATCCTGAGCGTGTCCAATCCATTAATACTATTGATGCACCCCATAATGTTGCTTCCCTGCAATCCTTCTTTGGAAAAATCAACTTTGTCCAAAGATTCATTCCAAACTTAGCAAAGTTAGCCAAGCCTCTAAATGCCCTTCTTAGGAAAGATGTGAAATTTTTTTGGGATAAAACCTGTGAATCATCATTCATTAAACTAAAGAAAGCCATTTCAACTGCTCCTATCTTCGCCTATCCTGATTACTGCAAGGAATATCTGATCTATTCATACACTTCTGAATATACCCTTGCTGGAGTTTTGTTACAAAAGAACCATGAAAATCATGAGCAACCCATAGATTTTATGAGAAAAAACTTGAGAGATGTTGAATTGAAATACACTACTATGGAGAATCAAGGCTACGCTTTAGTTAAAGCCCTAAAACATTTCATAACTTACATAGGGTATTCTAAAATTAAAGCTTCCGTGCCCTATCAAGTTGTTAAGGATGTTTTATTGCAAGCAGATGGTATCGGTTTTAGAGGAAACTGGATTTCATGAATCCAAAAATTTGATTTAGAGATCAAACCCATCAAAATTATGAAAGGTCAGGGTTTGGCCCAATTATTAACTGTGAAAGGTAGCGGTCATGCATTCAATATTGTTAGTGGCAGCATAAATCCTAGATTTTGCATATTGATGAAGACCATGAATGGTATAAGGATATTATATATTTTCTGAGAATTTTTTCTTACCCTGATTATTTGGTAGACCACCAAAGGAGATCCTTAAGGTAGAAGGCTGAAAAATTATATATTAACTCAAGATGGTCTTGGTTGGAGGAACCCTGATGGGATAGTTTTGAAATGTGTTAATGTGCAGGAATCTAAAACCATCATTCAGAAAATTCATGCAAGTGTTTGTGGTGGACATTATGCACCTAGAACAACTGCCGCAAATATTATGAGAGCGTGATATTATTGGCCAACACTTTTGAAGGATGTGCACTCTTTTGTGAGAACATGTCAAGAGTGTTATTTTTTCTTAGGAAAACCAAGATTGTGAGTTGTGCCGTTAAACCCAGTTGTAATAGAAACTCCTTTTCAACAGTGGGGTGTGGATTTTATTGGGAATTTTGATTAGAATTCAATTAATGGATATAAATACATCTTGACTTGCACAAACTATTTTACTCAATGGGTTGAAGCTATACCAACTAAGAAGTGCATAGCTGCAGTAGTCGTCGAATTCCTGGAAGAAAACATTGTATCTCGGTATGGATGTCCTATAAAGATAACCACTGAAAATGCTAAAGCTTTTAGCAAACTAGAGATGTCAACTTTTTGCATGAATCACAGAATTACATTATCCCACTCATCCACCTATTACCCCCAAGGTAATGGCCTTGCTGAATCCAGTAATAAGAATTTGATTAAGCTTTGAAAAGAATTGTTGGAGAAAATAAGAGAAGTTGGGATAGCAAATTAAAGTATGCATTGTGGGCCGATAGAACGAAAGTAAAAAGAATCATAGGAAAAACTCCTTTTGAATTGGTTTATGGGAAAAATTGTAGACTTCCAATTAATCTGCAAATCCCAATATTTGAATTGTTGCAACAATGTACTTCAGATTAGGAAGCATTTCAAGCAAGAATTGATAAGTTAGTGGAACTTGATGAAGTAAGAAGGATGGAATTTGAAAAGACTATTATTGGACAAGAGAGAGTCAAGGGAACTTTTCATCAAAGAACAAGAGATGTAAAATTCGGAATAGGAGACATAGTCTTGCTATGAGATAAATTAAAGGAGAAACCTGGAAAACATGGAAAGTTGGAAAAAATATGGATGGGTCCATATCGAGTATCAAGTATAGCCGAAAAAGGATCAGTTTATTTGGAGACTTTGGACGGAGATGAATTTGAACTCCATGTGAATGTTATTTTACTAAATCACTACTTCCCGCTCATTGTGTGAGTCTGGTTTTGCCTAGTAAGTTAGAGTAGGTAGGACCTAAATAAGCCTCTTTTGGGGCAGTATTTTTAGTCTTTAGTCTAACACCTTTGTATTTTCCTTGAAGCTTGCTTTTGAAGCTCTTAGTGTAGTTCTAAGTTGTTTCCATAAAATCAAACTTTTCTTAAATGTTACCGTTATAGATTAGATTTACTTTCTGCTTTTCAGTTTCATGCATTGCAGTTTCAATATTTTTATTTTATCTGCGCATTGTTCTGATGACCGGTCTATGAGTTTGGTATAGCTCTGGACATTTTGGTAGTTGTTACTGAGATCAAGTGATGGATCAAGGATATGAGTGGCAGAGCGCGAGGACCATAGATTCTGAGGTTCTCAAGTACTCTAGTCAGCAGAGCACTTGTCCTAGCTGGAGCCAGATGTTATCACATATATAGTAGCGAGGCTACCATATTCTATTTTTTAGATTCCAATACACTTTTGCAGCCAGTTCCCTTACATATGAGATGTTGAGATGAGCATCTGTGATGTATCACAATTTGATGATGGACTATAGTACTGTCTGATGCCATGACTGAGTCTTAAGACACTCACATCTGAGGACTGATGTAGCCATTTAGCCATTTACAGAACAATTAGTAATTCCCAAAGTTGCAACAACAGTCTCTCAGTGGACAGATGTTGGTTTATATTGGTTATTTACATGTGTATGACTCAACATATATTATCTTGTGTTATGGTTATTATTGATTTTATACTCATTTTTGTGAGATGTCTTAGCATTTAGTGTCATCATTTGGTGGTCATATAAATATGTGGACCTAGTTGTATTGATATTATATTTTTATGTCCATACTTAGACCTAGAAATTCTTGAATCATACTCATTGGTCTTTCCCTCCTTCGGGAGAATAGAGGTGATCATTCCCACCATACTTTGGTGATCCATAGAACCTCAACTTGAGTGCATCAGAAGTTTGTTTAAAGAATGCGCTTAATCAATTTGCTTACTTCTTAACATGGCATTACAGACTTAAATGCTCAAAAACAGAAGTGAAATGCGAACTGTAATAAGACCCAGCTAGAACAGAAAGAGAACAGCAACTGCGACGGGAATGAGAAAACCGACTGAAAAACAGCGAGACTGATAAACAGATATAAAAAGAAACACAGAAACAGAGAGTCACAAGCAGAAATTGATAACGGAGTTCACCCCCTTCACTGGGCTATGTCTCCGGGTCCCTCTCCAATGGGTACCAATCCAATTAATCTCTTGAGAATGGTACAAAAATGGTTCTGGCTACAACTTCAGCAACTGCGAACAGAATGCTGTGCAAAATCCTTTTAAGACCTCTCTTCTGGAAGTTACAATCAGCAAGAAAAAGCTAAAATATAACAGAGAATGTCGACTTCAAAAGAACAACATCTACACACTACGCAGCAAAATCTCTCTAAGCTTCTCATAACAGAGAAACGATGCTCTGCGCTTTGAACGATATACCTCTCTTCACTCTGGCTACTCCGACCCTGTCCCCTTGGCCAGCATCCTCTATTTAAGCATTTTTGCGAGAGGATCAGTAACGGACCACAGCTGCTATCTTCTTTATTATCGTTACAACCATATGCTAAAATGAATCATGCCATCCCGCCAAGTCATGGTCCAAGCGTTATGTTACCACGACGTTCCAGATACCCGAACCGTTGCAACCAACTCTACGCACATGTGCCGACTCACAACACGTTGTAATGACTTGCAACCGGGCTATGCCACGTAACGTAACCGTTTGATGTCACCGCCAACTTCGCAGCATATAAAGGCTTTGCCTTATACCCGATCCGCGCGATGTTCAACTTGATGGTGCGTGATCTGCGCGGCCCCTGCCACAACTGCGCGGCATGCGATAAGCTGCGCAACATGTGATAACTGTGCGGCTCAGGCGCAAACTGCGCTCCAAGCTATAGCTGCGCGGCTGTGCATATAATTTTCAACATATGAGTTAAAGCCATAGATTAAAGAACCTTGTACCATATTGGATCAGTGTAACTTGAAAGATGAATAATCCACCGGATCATTCCTCCCCAATGGAGAGCTTTTTGGACCACCAAAAGCTTGAATTATTCAGCAAGTAAGTGAGGGTACAGCTCCCTCACCTTTCCAATCTCCATCCATCTTGCTTTGCTAGGATGCATGCCTTTCAGCCCCACTCGAAGGTACTCAGCATTTCCCCTTCGTGAAGTCCTTACATTTCTGTCAAGAATAACATCATCCTGCAATGCTTTCATATATTCAGGTGCCAAATCATCAACTGAAGGAATCTGTATGTTTATTTCCTCATCCATGATCATAGGAGGTTCATACAGTTTAAGATTCTCAACATTGATAACTGAATAAATGTGCATGTATAGAGGTAAATTCAAGCGAAAATCATTAGTACAGATCTTTTCCAAGATCTCAAAAGGACCATACCTGATAGGCTTAAGATTTTTACCTTCACCTTTCATTCTTTCTTTGGTGATATGTAACCAAACTCTGTCACCTACCTGAAATTGATGATCAACACGATGCTTGTCATGCCTGGCCTTGTACTTTGCCTGGCTCTTCTCCAACTGTTCCTGAACTGCATGCTACACTGCTTGGATTCTCTAAATGAACTTTAGAGCTTTGTCTGCATCATGATGTCCATCCACTGCATCTTTGCCAAAAGAGAAATCCATCGGTGTTTTTGGCAGATAACCAAAACAAGTTTCAAAAGGAGATCTTTTTGTGGAAGAATGAACTGCATGATTGTAAGCATAATGTATATACTGCAACTGCTCATCCCAAAGTTTAGGATGTTTACTACAATATCCTCTGAGCAGCTAAATCACTGTTATGTTTACTACCTCTGTTTTCCCATCAGTCTGTGGATGAAAAGCTATACTTTTCTTAAGTTTGGTATCCATAAGCTCCCATAAAGTTGACCAGAATTTTCCTAAGAACCGGGAATCCCGATCAGATACAATAGACGTGGGTAGCCCGAAATGTAACCAAACATTTTGAAAGAATAAAAGAGTTGTTTGTTCAGTAGTGATATGCTTGTTACATGGCATTAAGATACACATTTTGCTGAATCTATCCACAACCACATATAGGTAATCATGCCCTTTTCTAGACATAGGTAGTCCTCCTACAAAGTCCATAGAAACGCTTTCCCAAGGACGAGAAGAAACTGGAAGAGGTGTGTACAAACCCAATTTCCTATTGCTAGGCTTACTCGTTGCACACATAACACATCCTCGTATATATTTAGCTACAGTTTCTTGCATTTGAGGCCAATAACAATGATTCTGCAATAATGATAGTGTTTTACTTACACCAAAATGTCCTGCAATCAATGAACTATGTGCTTCTCGAATCACATGCACTCTCTCTTTTTCTGGAATACAGAGTTTACCAAGATGATACAAGAGTTGGTTATGCACATAATAGTTCTCTTCCTATTTACCATGTATTAGTGATGCATATACTCCCTTAAAATCTTTATCTTCTGCATACTGTTCAATATAACTTGCATGTGTTAATGAACTGTTTTGAAGAATGATTGAAGCATTTGTAGGTGGCCTTGATAACATGTCTGCTACCTTATTATGAATTCCCTTCTTGTACTTAATTACGAGATGAAACTGTCGTAAGAACCCCATCCATCTTAAATGCCTACTTTGTTGTATTTTAGTTTGAGATTGTAAATATTGAAGTGGCTGATGATCAGTATGTATGACTGTCTCTTTTCCCATGATATAATGTTTCCACTTCTTCACACTCTGTACTAAAGCATACAACTCTTTGTCATAGGTCAGATATTTACTCACCGCAGTAGAGAACGTTTATGAATGGTAACAAACTGGCTTCCTTCCTTGCATCAAAACTGCTCCCATGGCAAACCCGCTGGCATCGGTTTCGATCTCAAATGGCTGCTGCAAATATGGCAATGTCAAAACTGGTGCTGTGCTAATTTTTTCCTTCAAAGTGTCGAAGGCTCTCTGATGCTTGCCTCCCCACCGAAAAATTTCTTTAACACTTGTTAATGCATGCAAAGGCGCAGCAATGGAGGAAAACCCAGAAATGAATTTCCTCCAATACTGAACCGCACCCAGAAAACTTCTGATTTCAATAACGGTGTTAGGCCGTGGCTAGTTTACAATGAAAACAACCTTGGCTGGGTCCACTCGCATGTGGCCTCCACCAATGATATGGCCTATATATACTAAAGAAGTTTTAGCAAATTCACATTTAGACATTTTTACATAAATCTTTTCCTTTCTCAGTACATCTAGAATTTTTTTCATATGTACAACATGCTCTTCCCAGGTGTTGCTAAACACAAGGATATCATCTAGATACACAATTACAAAATCATCAATGAATGAATGAAAGACATCATTCATGACCCGCATAAAAGTAGCAGGTGCGTTACAAAGCCCAAAATGCATTACAAGCCATTCATACAAACCCTGTTTTGTTTTAAAAGTTGTTTTCCAAGCATCATGCTCAGCAACACGGATTTGATGATACCCACTACGCAGATCCAATTTTGTAAAGTAAGTTGCATGTTTCAACTGATCAAGCAAATCATCAATACGAGGAAGAGGATACATGTTTTTAATGGTGATTTTGTTAAGGGCCCTATAGTCAATACACATCCTCCACGACCCATCCTTCTTCGGAACCAAGACTATAGGAGAGCCACAAGGATAAGTGCTGGGCCGGATGACCCCCTTCTCAATCAGCTCCTGAACCTGCTTCTTGATTTCTTCGTTCTGCATTACAGACATCATGCACATGGCTATGTTAGGGAGTGGCACATCCTGCTGCAAATGTATCTCATGTTGAATCTCTCTCTTCGGTGGTAACCCCTTCGGATCTTGAAACAAATCATCATACTCAGAAATGATGTCAATCAGTTCAGATTTATGCTTAGGGTCACATTCTTCAAAAGATTTAGAGACTTCATCATTTTTCATCTTAACCATCATCAACACAAAGTTCTTACTAGCATTTACCAACCTCTTCATTTGTCCTGCAGAGACTATTGCTAGATTGGTTTTTATCTTATGTGCTCGTACAATATATTCCATACCTTCTTTAAAAAGATGACACTTATTCTGCTCTCTATAAAAGACTGCTTTCTGGTCATACAAATATGGACTCCCAAGTACAATTTCACAAATGTCAAGTGGCACTACATCTAGTTCTACATCATCCCTAAACTTTTCAGTAATTGCAAATTTTAATACACATTTCCTTGTAACTTGCAATCGTGTATCATTAGTAACCCAACCTAGAGGATAGGGCTTTTCATGAGGCACAGTAACTAAATGCAATTTCTTAACCACTTCTTCTGATATCAGATTTACTTGTGAACCTGTTGGGGCCTGGAAATTCGCAGGCGACAACAGTAAAGGATTCTCCCCAATCAGCGTTCCCAACTAGCCCGTTGACTGTTTGGTGTAGGGAATCCGTCCGGTTTGCGGTCCGGCTACCGTAGGTCAAGGTAACAAAAACAAAGATTTACCGGTTGCGGCCCGGTCCACCGAGTTTTTTGTATTTTTTGACTTAGAAGATGAAATGCAAGTGCCTAACTAAATGCAAGGTGATCAGAATGCAAGGAGCTGTCACAATGTGATGCGCAGGTTCTTACCTCTCGTCTTAGACTCACACGCAGCCAAATCACATATATTAAGAAATAACTTAACTATCTAATCTATCCCTAGGGAGCAAGGTTATCATTCGTTAGTGAGTAATACATTTAGTACATGCATTATGAACAGTTACAGACAGCTGATACTTCATTCAAAACACATGAACAATTACAGATATTTAAACAACCAGATAGCCGATTATTTTACGAACAACATTTATTACTCACAGTGGAAGAAATCCTAAAGATACTGAAGAACATTTAACAAGAACATAGGTTCAGGAAATTAAACACTCTCACAGTAAATGAAACATAGCTGAAAACGAAATAGTTCCTCTTCAACATTATTCATTGAGTCGCATTGATACATTCCACATTTCACTCTCTCCAGCAGGAAAAAATGCAGTTTCCTTTGCAAAACGAAATAGTTCCTCTTACAAGTAAACATTACAAAATTTTCCAGGGAAAAAGCCCTTTCTAAATCCTATCTTCTCTTATTTATACTACGCAACCGGTCTTTTGGGCTACTCCCCCAAACGTCTGATTTTCCCGTCCCCAGCGCTTCATATCCTTTGGTTCTGTCTTTTCTTGCATACTCATGATTGGTTAAGTAACTGTTGTATCCTTTGGACTCGCGCTTTCGTTGTCTTTGGAGTGGCTTTGGTCATACCACCATCAACGGTCCGCCTTCCTTCTTGCCGTGGCATTTTCATCATTTTCCAGGATTTCACCTGCAATCAACAACGAGAGCCATTCATTGGAAATCATAACTGCAAAAATAATGCAAACTGAAAATACCACTCCACAGGAAATGACTGGGTGCTTCTCTAAAATCGACAAGAGGCTGGATTAAGCCTTTTGGGCGAGAAGATTACAAATCGGCAAGAGGCAAGGTTTGGGCATCGGATGCTAAACCACCTTCCTGGCCACAACGGTGGATGGGTAAATACTTCAAGCATGCGACGAAAAGGGCGGGAAAAAAAATTAAATCGGAAGTCGGCAGGCTTTGACATCGGGCGCGAGATGGATTTACTGGCCACAACAGCGGATGATGAAAAGATAAAGTCACGCGATGGACATCGGGGAGCGGATCGCTTCACATTTCAGCAGCTAGACCGCTTTGGGGGCCGCAACGGCGGACGAGACAAATATTACAGCCCCCGATTCAACATAAAATACGCCCAAAAAATCTAAGTAATGGAAAAATCAAAACATCAATGGTCTAGTTGATTCACCTCAGAGACAATGGGCAACTAATCAGACGGGTTTCTGGCTAGCAGGCCACATTCAAATCTGCGACCAACAACAAAATCTAAAAACATGCATCCTCTGGAAATAGGCCGCAAATTAATCATTAGAACCCAACGAAGCTAAAGCAAGACCAAACCTTCATGGATCAAACAGAATCAGAGCAGCTTTAAATATAAAGCAGGGGGTCCCAAAATTTAAGAGATTTGGGGAGAAAAGTTGCAGCAGCAACAGAACCACTATCAAACAATGTATCAATCTTTGTGTGATTTGCAATGACACGAACATGAAACAATGCACTTCTATCTTTATCATTTTGCTTATAAGTAGATGGCAGACTTGTACTTGCACTAGAACTTGATTGTGCATCAATGGGAAGTGAGATACTTTTATCCTTACCTTGGATTCCGACAGCTGTAACCTTTGTTTCATCACCTGAGTCGGATCCCAAGTCTTGAATAACTGCTGCAGTAGCTTTTTCTTTTCCTTTGCCTTTGTTTCCTCCGTACTTCTTTGGCCTTAACTCCGGATGAAGTTTCCAACACTTAGAGACATCATGTCCCTTCTGACAATGCGAACACATACGCTTTTCACCTTCTTTCTTTACAGTAACCATCTTCTTTTTCCCCTTGTCTTTACCTCTCGACTTGTTGTCAAAGGATTTCTTCACAAAAGTATCATTAGCATGCTTACCCCTAGCTTCTAAATGGGTAGCTTGAACACATACATCATCCAAATTACTGGGGTTAAACATTAACAAAGTATGCTTCAAATAAGAATGCATGCCGCCAATGTACTTAAGAAGAGTTTCCTGTGTATCTAATGAAACATTCAATGCAATGGCCCTCTTTCTGAATTCATGAGTATAATCTTGAATGCTTTGTCCTTTAGCTTGTCTAAACATTTTCCAACTCATGGTTAATTGTTGCATGTGACCTAAAGGATAAAATTGCTTCCTCAATACTTCAATGAATTCATTCCAAACTGAAATAATTTTACCATTCTTTCGAAGATCTTGCTGAATCTTGCTCTCCCACCAAGTAAGAGCCATTCCACTCATTCTCAAAGTGGCCAATTGGATTCTGGAAGGGTCATCATTAATGCCCTGCACCCTGCAATATACTTCAACCTGCTTGATCCAATTGTCTAATTTTTCAGCATCTACATCTCCATTATAAATTGGTAATTCAAATTTTACATCCAATTTGAAATAAGACATATTCGAATTTGCGTTAGCATTATGTGAATGAGAAGCATGAGAAGAAGAGAAATTTTGAGTAGTATCAAGAGGATCACCATCACCTCCTACTCCTTTACCCTTTTCTTCCAGCTTCACTTCTGCATCTCTGGATGAAGAACCTTCTTCTTTCTTCTTCCTTCCTGCTCGCTCATCGAGTAGAATTTCCATCATAGCTTTCATGCTCATAAAAGCCTCCAGAAACTCAGTTTCTGAAATAACAGGTTTTTCCCGTTCTGTATGTCCTTCTTCTTCCCCTCGTGGAGAAGACATGGTTCTTGAGAATGTTCTCCTGGAGCCAATCTCAGGATCTCCTTCAACTAATTCTCCTTCACCACGCTTTAACCTGAGCCTAGTAAGCATTCACAAACTTGCACAACAGTCAACCAGCTCTGATACCATAATATGCTTTGTAGGACCTCAACTTGAGTGCATCAGAAGTTTGTTTAAAGAATGCGCTTAATCAGTTTGCTTACTTCTTAACATGGCATTACAGACTTAAATGCTCAAAAACAGAAGTGAAATGCGAACTGTAATAAGACCCAGCTAGAACAGAAAGAGAACAACAACTACGACGGGAATGAGAAAACCGACTGAAAAACAGCGAGACTGATAAACAGATATAAAAAGAAACACAAAAACAGAGAGTCACAAGCAGAAGTTGATAACGGAGTTCACCCCCTTCACTGGGCTACATCTCCGAGTCCCTCTCCAATGGGTACCGATCCAATTAATCTCTTGAGAATGGTACAAAAATGGTTCTGGCTACAACTTCAGCAACTGCGAACAGAATGTTGTGCAAAAGCCTTTTAAGACCTCTCTTCTGGAAGTTACAATCAGCAAGAAAAAGCTAAAATATAACAGAGAATGTCGACTTCAAAAGAACAACATCTGCGCACTACGCAGCAAAAGCTCTCTAAGCTTCTCATAACAGAGAAACGATGCTCTGCGCTCTGAACGATCTACCTCTCTTCACTCTGGCTACTCCGACCCCGTCCCCTTGGCCAGCATCCTCTAAAATAGAATTTTTGCGAGGGGATCAGTAACGTACCACAGCTGCTATCTTCTTTATTATCGTTACAACCATATGCTAAACTGAATCATGCCATCCCGCCAAGTCACGGTCCAAGCGTTATGTTACCACGACGTTCCAGATACCCGAACCGTTGCATCCAACTCTACGCACATGTGCCGACTCACAACACGTTGTAATGACTTGCAACCGGGCTATGCCACGTAACGTAACCGTTTGATGTCACCGCCAACTTCACAGCATATAAAGGTTTCGCCTTATACCCGATCCGCGCGATGTTCAACTTGACGGTGCACGATCTGCGCGGCCCCTGCCACAACTGCGCGGCATGCAATAAGCTGCGCACTAGGCGATAAGCTG
The DNA here is from genome assembly GCA_001517045.1 of Pseudotsuga menziesii. Classification (NCBI taxonomy): domain Eukaryota; kingdom Viridiplantae; phylum Streptophyta; class Pinopsida; order Pinales; family Pinaceae; genus Pseudotsuga; species Pseudotsuga menziesii. Next base: position 119,967 of record LPNX010141756.1, read on the forward strand.
CGCACCAAGAGATAAGCTGTGCACCAGGCGATAAGCTGCGTACCATCTGCGCAGCGTGTGATAACTGCGCGACTCAGGCGCAAACTGCACTCCAAGATATAGTTGCGCGGCTGTGCATATAATGTTCAACATATGAGTTAAAACCATAGATTAAAGAACCTTGTACCATATTGGATCAGTGTAACTTGAAAGATGAATAATCCACCGGATCATTTGGCTTGCTAGTGTTGGTCTCATTATTCACTATCTCCACCCATCCATTACCTTCCAATTGTGCTTATATCCTGACCTACTACTTGAATTGTGGCATGGAGGACCTTTCCCCACTATAGCCTCTTTGTTGTATAAGCTTCCCTGTTTATTTGTGTATCGGTTCTGAGTTTCCTAGGTTGTGTCGGCTAAACCTGAAACAAATAGTGCTGCCATCAATACAATGTATATGGAAATTAAATGAATATCTTGTGAAAATCCCATTCATGAAAATAAGTGTTTCTGAACATACATGAATGCAAGGAAAGCCTAATGAAATTGGATTTGAAGTGTAAATGTGAAATATGAAATGTAAAACCCATGTAACAAGTGTTTCTAAACATGCATGGAGCATGAATCCTGAATAAATAAAAATCCGTGTAACAAATGCATGGATTAAGGCTATGGAAACTCGAAGGCCCAAAAAGAAATGGTACTTAAAAGAAATATTTAAAGATTGCTGGCCTCACTTGTATTTGATTTGGATTGTGAGCATTTTTCAAGGTGAATAAGAACCTCTGAACGTAAATTACCCATTTGTGAGACACTGCCATTCCCTGTGTTATTGCTTGTCCGACATATGCTAGAGTGAGTATCCCCTTTCCATTTCCAAAGTGTCACAGTGTCAATTTGGTAGTCACCCTTTAGGCTAGCCTTTTCATCTTTAGCCTTCACCTTTCACTACCAAATTGATTACAACTATGAAGTGAGTATGGTCTTGGAAGTCTGGTCTGAGTTATAATTAATATTAAACAAAACTCTATATTTTTGGTTGATAGATCACCAGTGAAATGATTATTACTTGTTATAATTGTTACTTGAATGATTTGTAGAGCATATCCTGACCTCTAAACACTTGCAACAGATTGATGTTATCCTGGGTCATATTATTGTTTATTTGATCATTTACAGATTATTATTATTTAATCTGTCTAGACATATTAGATATTGTACATGATCATGCAAATATCTGTAGGGTGTATGAATATACACCTTAGATGGATTTGGGCTCCCCGATTCCAATGAGACAGTTTATTTTCAGTTCCGGTCAGTTACTGTGATTATTTGTCTTAGTATAGCATTCTAGTGCAGTTTTGCCATGCTAATTAGCCTGTCAGAGCATAAAGATGATTTGATGGGTTCACCTAGGGCACTGTATGAGGAGGGGGTGGTCCAACCACTTTTTTTTACCATTATAACCCCCTCCCAGAGAGCCTAGTGGGCTCAGTTGGACAACACAATCACTCTAGGAGACAGTTTTGGTAGGTTCACATTTCCCGAGGCAGATTAAAAATGATAAAAATGGCTATTGAAGAATTCGATTTGGGCTATTGAGGCAAGGAAATGGCATGGGATCAGTTTTTATGATGAGTGTGATGTCTTCCACCCCTTCTCCAGCAGTTTCAACATTCATATTGACCCACACCCATCTATCCGACATATTTTATTATTTTCTAGAGCTTTTGAAGTCTCACGATTTTCCCAAATAGGCATTATTTTGCACTTAAAAATATATTTTATTTATATTGTGCCATAGGGACACACTAGGGGTGTTAGTTAATACCCCCTGGACCCACCGTGAGTTTTATTCATTTTTATTTTATCATATTGAGTGGGATCCCCTCTCCTAGGGCGATTTGGTCCATTGATATATTGTATTATTGTATTGATCCATGTACTCTATGTTGAGCTCATCTCAACCATTGATTAGAACATTTTGATCTTTTAATATTAGCCATCCATTTGAAACGCGGTTATGATTTTGGTATCTATCATTCCTATTTAAAGGAGAGAGATTCTCATTGTAAACGTGTCTTTGGCTCTTGGAATCTTGATAATAGAAAAACTATTTTGTGGAAATTATTGGGTTTCCTTTGCATCTTGTGTTCTTCTATGGTTATTGGAAAGTCTATTGCATTCTAGAATTTGATTATTTGTGGTGAGATCTATATTTTCTTGGAAACTTTGTTTTGTCTTCAGGAGGGGGACTTCACTTAGGCATTTTCGTAGGGCTTCCTCAACTCGCTTGCTTGGCTTCGCTTGTGTCAGGCAGTTATCATTAGTATCATTTTTATATATCATTTTAAGTTGTTATTTTTCTGTAGCATTTTTCCATTTCTCTTGATGCATCAAATCTGATATGGTTGACGTTTTGTTGTGCAGGAGAGAGAGCGCATTGGCTTCATTGGGAAAATTGATTTTAATAGAGGATTCATCCAAATATTCTCAAATTGATTGGGACGGCATAGATCATCGTCATCAATGAATATACAAGGTTATCTAGGGAAGATCCACAGGTTAGTTCTTCTTTTCTTGATCTCAATCCATTGGGAGCTTTATTTTACTCTTAAAACCCTAAATATAAAAAATCAAAAATTTTTATAGAGTCAAACCGTTTGATCTTTTGGAAAACCATTTTTTAGTTTTGTAGATTGGGTCAAACCCTAAGTGGGTCGTCCTAGACATTTTTCTTAGGTGAATCCATTGGGCCCAAATCCCAAGTCACTGATCTCTCAACCCTAGCGCAACACCTCACTTGTCCAATTTCTCTTGTGTTTTGATCTTATCCTTGAGGATTGGGTACTTTCATACTGTCATACCTTTTGTCGAGTCTATCCTATGGTACTGGATATCCCCGATCTTGTTCTTTACCTTCCTGCATTGGACACGGTTCCCAAGGCAGTGGATATTGTCATCATTTGCTAGTACCTTGATTCTGGATCTAGTAGTAAGACTCATAAGTCACTTGGATTTCAACCTTGGATCAATTTCAAGTTTCATAAAACTCCTGATCCAAACCATAACTTACTTTGTGACTTTATCGATAGATCTAGGGTTTAATTCACCTTACACCTTATGTATTTCAACTTCCATTGATTTGATCTAGTGTTTTGGTCTGATCTCTCCTGTCGGGAGTAGATCTGGGTCTCCCCTATTGCTGTCTTGGGCTAAGACAACATCAAGTGAAGTTTTCCTCGACTGGCATGACAACTATCCATTTGGGAGTTGAGGCTATCTTTGTTTCACCTCTTTGGTTTCCCATCCCTCCACCATCCATCTTGGATCCACCTCATAGGGGCAACTACAAGTTTGGTGATAACATGAGACTGACAACTCCGAATTGGTAAATATCATCCATTGATTCCTTCACAAAGTCTCTAATCTGGGAACAAGATAAGATGATACAAATGGGAGCTCTCAAAGCATCCAAAACTTAGGCTTTCTTATATGGAAATACTAAAAACGCGCAAACAAAGGGGAAGCAAATAGGTAAAGAGAAGAAGAACATTGTTTCTAAGCCTATGGATAAGCAGAATCCTTCATAAGGAGCCTCTGGTTCCAAGAAGCATAAGCACAAGAAGTTTGAAAAATCCAAGTGCTCTTACTGCAAGAGAGGATTTCATCCTGAGAATAAGTGTCAGAAGAAGACCACTGACCATATGTATAAGCTCCTTAAACAAAACAATATTTCCATTGTTGGAGGTGCAAATAACTCTATTGCTTGAAACAAGACTGAAGAACATGAGAAGTGCAATGATATGAAGGCGATATTTTCTCAGCCAAAGGATTTTCTCATTGATTTTGGAGCTTCCAACCACATGGTTTCCTCCAAAGAATAATTCACTACTCTGGATCTCTCTGGAGGACTAAGAATCCACATGGGATACAACTCACAAATCCCAATTGTTGGGAAAGGTTCCATTAAAAATGAGTATGGAGTGTTCTAGAATGTGCTTTATATCTTTTCCCTGGCAGGAAAATTGTTGTATGTACACCATATGACACATACTGTCTCTCCCAAGAGAGTCACAATTGATCTTGACACAGTGGATAGCTTAGAAGTATGTACTGAGAAATATGATAGCGAAAGAAGTTAATAATCATGCCTTCAAGTCATATGAGTTTTATCACTTTCTTCCTAATTCATATCCGAGTGCCTTATTAACTCATTCCAATAACACAAGTAAGCTGTGGCATGAAATATTTGGCCACCGAAACTTCAAGTATCTCTAGCAGTTGCACAATGAAAAGATGTTTGAGGGATTGTCTCTCATCAAATCTTTCGATGGTGTGTGCACCGATTGCTTAGTAGGAAAGAATCCAGAGAAAATATATGAGATTGGGAAGGAAATGAGAGATGCCTCCACACTATATTTAATTAACAGTGATGTCTCAGGACCCATGCCTACAACATTTATGAATGGATCCAAATATTTTTTGACCTTCATTGATGACTGTTCAAGGTATTGTTGGGTATACTTTTAGAAGTAGAAGTCTGAGGTATTTGAGACCTTTAAGATTTTCAAAGCCTTGGGTGAGAACACTCTTGGGAAGAAAATCAAATCACTTAGATCTAATAATGGAGGTGAGTATGTTAAAAGATAATTTCAGCAGCTTTGTGCATCAATAGGCATTCAAATGCAACACTCAGTCCCATACACACCACAACATAATGGTGTAGCTGAGAGGAAAAATAATCCTTGAAAGAGATGGATACATGCCTTCTAGAAGCAAGAAATATTCCTCCTTATCTATGGGATGAGGCAGTAAATTGTGCTTCCTACATCTAGAATAGGGTGCCCCACAAGTCAGTGATTGGGGTCACTCCTTTCAAAGCATTTATGGGACATAAGCTCAATGTCTCACATTTGAGAGTTTTTGGCTCCAATGCATGGGCCAAAATTCCTAATGACAAGAGAAAATCCTTCCAAGCCTAGAGGAGAGAATGCATACTATTGGGATATGTAGATGATGCTAATACATACAAACTGATGGAACTTGCAACTAAAAAGTGATTCATAGGGCGTAGTGTTCAATTTGAACAATATCAGGTGCATGATCCACAACCAACCAAAGAAGAAGGTATAATTTCTCATCCATTTCCATTTGCAGATAATGATGTCTTGACTATTGTTTCATATTCAAAAGATGAGGATCAATATGATCATGATATTAAGATTGAGATTGAATCTCAAGTAGATCCAGATGCATATCCAACACTTGTTCCCAATCAGAGGCCTAAATGGGCCCAAAATATCATTAAAGCAGCCGGGAATAGTGCCAGGGATCCAGATGACAAAAGAAGGACAAGGTCCCAGTATCATGATGAAAATGTTGAACTCTTCCATTCATATCCACTTCTCCTAGATAGGTGTTACATGATGACGTGGTCAGATCCACATTCCTACAGAAGTTTTAAATGATCCAAGATGGCATGCAACTATGGATAAGGAGTTTGATTCGCTACAAGACATCCAAAACTGGGAGCTTGTCCCTTTTCCTCTTGGGATAAAGTTAGTTTAGTGAAAATGGATATTCAAGACCAAACTAATAGCTGATGGAACCACAACCAAGTACAAGGGTCGATTAGAGGCAAAGGGATACTCACAATTCCATGGGATGGACTGCAATGAAACATTCACTCCTATTGCAAGAATGGACTCCATAAGGTTAGTTTTGGCCAATGCAGCTTCGAAGAGGTGGGAGGTACATCACATGGATGTGAAGAGTGCCTTCCTCCATGGTGACCTGGAAGAAGAGATATATATGAGACATCCTGAGGTGTACATTGAAGATTCATCCTTAGTTTGCAAACTGGGGAAATCTCTCTATGCCATCAAGTGAGCCCCACAGTAATGGTATGCCAAGATGGATTCCTTCCTAATGTCACATAAGTTTGAGAGATGAATGCCCGACTGCAATGTCTACATGCAAGATACAGGGGGATTCTTACTATTTATTGTTCTATATGTGGATTAATTTCTGATTACTAGTGTCTCAACTACTGGATTGAGAGGAATCAAGTCGGTTTTTAGTGAAGCATTCTCCATGAATGATCTAGGGTTGTTAAAGAAATTTATTGGTCTCAAAGTAAATAAAAAAGATTTTGGAATCATGATTACACAGTCCATATACATAGGAAACTTACTTAAAATATTCCACATTATTGATTGTAAAGTAGCACCCTTCCCCTTCCTATATGGCATCAGGTTGGAAAAAAGTGGTTCCAACTATTCAGGAAGTTTGGTTGCATGGGATTCTGACACAGTTTGGAATTCACACTTCTCCTTTAGTATACCTCTATTGTGATAATCGCGGTACAATAAAGATATCCAATGATCCAGTTTAGAAGCAACAAACAAAGCACATTGAAGTACACATGCACTACATTCGGTAACTAGTGCATAATCAGGATATCACTCTACATTACTTCCCTACAAAGCAAAAGATTATTAATTGATCCTCCCTTGGCCAACATAGTTTATTTGTCTTTTCCTAGCTTATAAGGTCATTACCACTTCATTAGTGCATGGGGGACACACCTAGGGGTCACTTAAAAATCAATGTGCCTGTCTGCATGAGTTTAGGAGCTCCAAGGATCAATCCCTATAATTTAGGAACCCACTCTGAGTGCCACCAATAGTCTCTAGTAGTTGGCCCTAGTAGGTATTCAATTATGTTCAGTTATACTTCGATTCCCATCTGTTAAATCACTCTCAATCATCCTAGCGCTAGTTTCCATGATTTAAGGGAGGTAGGACGCCTTTGCTCACCTACCTACATCAGTTAACTGATTGTGAACTGAATCAATGTTCTAGAGTTGCATTAGTGAGATCTACTGGTGATTTTCCCACAGTGAGCACCAAAGTCAGTTTGAGTTGGTGAATTCAAATCCTACCTATGGAAATCGAAATCATCCTATTTTATCATCACTATATTACTGGGAGGTTGATGAGTATTCATGTAATGTTGTGCTGACCATTTTTTATCTCATGTGTGTTTAATTTCTTCCATGAATATATTGATCAGTTTACACTGAATAGTCTCTCTCTTCTGCAACCTTCATTCTCCATTGAATTCATTGAGGCCTGAGGATCATATGCTTCACTAAAATTAACATAACAATGGTTCATAATGCATTTATTGTTGATTAACAAAGATGGCCATAAAACCCTTCCCACAAGAGGAGGTGTGTTCTAGGAATTTTCCTAGATTGCATAATTGGATTTGGTACACCTTTTTTTAATCAAAATGGGGGTTCCAGTTTTGTATGAAATGGATACCCCCTGAAGTTTAGCTGATTCGTAATAGAACCATAATAAACCTTGAATTATTAGAACACAACTAGATTGAAAACTACAATGTCTATTTGCATAATTAGTCAGTCAAAGGGCATACGTGGTAGCACCTACAAGCATACAAAAGAGAACACCATCCTAAAATATACTAGATTTCTATTCAAACTTCACTTTTAACACTAAACCTAGAAAAGCATTCTATGAACATAAATTCTGTGATAAACATAAATTAACTAACATATTGGTTTACCCTTTTTTCATGCTATTTGTGAAATCTATTACTGCTTCTATGTATAATGCAATGAAGAATTAGAAGAAAAGATAGAATGTTTTTAGCTTCAAGAACTAATTATCCGTTCCTTTGAAACCATGCATGAAAGTTTCTTCAACAATACACATGTTATTCATTTCCAAGTATACCCTACACTCTCTTTTGGTACCTGCAAGGATAGCTAAAATAGAACATAATAAAGGCTCAATAATACCCCACATGGATTTAATAGTTAAATTTGAAATAATTTCAGTTAAATAAATAACTCAATTTACCAATATTAAATATAACAAAGCTAATATTTTACCTAAAAAGGAATGTTTTCCTCCAATTTGAATTGCTAACTCCAACAACTCTACTTTCCAACTCAAAAGACCATCTGATTTACCACCCAACCTTATTCGAAGAGAACTTCTCCCCCTAGAACCTTCAATCTATATGAGCTCACAGACAACACCTAAATGCAACAATAGAAGTGATATAGGAAAATTAAGGAAGTATATTCTCTTCCTTCCAGCACCAATCATATCTCACTAAAAAAAACAAGTTAGCCTAGATATATAATTTTGAAAACCTAGAGCCATTTTGACATCATCTGTGTACTCTCCAATTCTCCCCCCCAAAACCATGGTTTTGTTTTTGTATTTATAGCCTCTGAGTGGGGTGACACCTCACTCCTCATGCAAAATTATTTCCTTTTTAGTTTAAACAATTTCCTATTATTCACCATCTTCCAGCGAGGTGTCAATCCCCCCATTTTTCTTATTTATTTATTAAATTATTTATTACTTAATAAGCACCCTACCCATGTTCCATTCTAAAATAGTTTCTAACTATATATTTTTCTTAGTTAAATAATTCTACTCTTTCATTATATTAATAATATTACTAAGGAGCCCCTCCAAAGTGGGTAGTTCAGAATTGGATTAATTCAAGGATTAACCTAGGTTGTCCTACCCATTTGATTGATGCCCTTGAGTGGTGTTTTTATGCTATAGAATAGGGACTTCACACCCCTTTTGCACACCCCAAAACTTATTAGGACTTTTCTCCCTTTTCCTATACGTAGGACTCCATGCCCTAGTAGATTCATGACTCCACTTCATGATCTATTCCATAGATCCAAGACTCCATGACTTGATATTTCATGGATCCAGGACTCTTTTCCATAAATTCCATGCTTTCTCATCTATTCTTCTTTGAAACTCCATGTTTCCCTCAAGGTAATGGTTGTGAAATCAGATCCATCTGATGGTCCATTGGAAAGGTCTTGTCCCAAGTCCTGCTCTTGTCACAATCTCATATATTAACAACATCAAATGAAATTCATAAATGAAATTAACTTAATCAAATTTCACCCACATATGTATAGGACTTCCACAATCATTTAGTTTTGAAGAAACAACTTCTATAGTAAATTCTAATTTCATTTTACCTAGATGTGTATATTCCTTCCATCATCATTTATGATCCGAGAATCCATGTTGGCAAGTAATCGATTTCCTTGCAAAATACCACTCATTACAATTTAAGTAAGTATACATAATCATACGAATCAATTATCATTAATCACATCATAATCCATCATTAAATCTACTCAGTAATGTTCAACCCTAGGTCCATATATCACAATCATAGTTCATCATCCATGTTATACACTTATATCATAAGTCATATGTAGAAAGAGAGATGTCCATATAAAATGTACATAACCAAAATCAATATAATACACATAATCAAAGATACAACCGTGTCAGGGGTGGCAGGCGCGGGTGGGATCTTGGTGGATCCCGGAGGACAAGTGGAACAAAAATTTGCCTGGGGACTTGGCTCTAGAACCAACAATGAAGCTGAGTGGATGGCTCTTCTCCAGGGTCTTCAACTCATTCGAGACAAAAAGCTACGGAAGGTTCTGATATTTGGAGACTCCAGGCATGTCATCTATAAGCTGATCAACGGGTATCCCATGGGAGCTATTAAATGTCGTCGCTTGTACAAAAAAGCTAAACTTCTCATGTCTCAATCCTTCGAGGTTTTTCATATTCTCCGACACAATAATAAGGAAGCAGATAACATGGCTAACGTAGGTGCCAGTCTTCCCCAAGGCCACTACTACCAAGATGGTGATCCTCCCTACCTCAAATTCATTCCATGATGAGATGCTCTAAAATTCTCTCTCGCACTCTCTTCACGCAAAGTTCTAATGTGAAGTCCTTATCCCTTTGCAAAAATCTAGGATGCCTCTTAGGCTTTCATCCTTCTCCTCCCTTTTCTCTCTTCTCCCTCTTTCTTCTAAGCTTTACCCCCCCCTTTCATCTCCTTATCCTCCCCTCCATCCGCCTCTCCTCTTTCATCCGCCTCCCTCCAGCTGGCTCTCACCTCCCCCTTCCTTTTGGCGGCTCCATGCATTCATTTTTGTGTCCCGTATGCCCTCCTTTGAAGGCCGCGTGGATTTTACTTCCCTCATCGGCTGCTGCGACATTAAAGTCCTTCAGGCCTTCAATTTATTGCCTTTCCCTCTCGCACGATCGATGCCTCTTCATTCCTTTCTCTATGACGCTTCCCTGCATAGACTCGCTCCATTGCTATGCTTCGGATTTTTGTTATGGTTCTCCAGGCTCTGTGAATTTCTTGCTGAATGCGGTAGCTGGAGTCGAGGGTGGGAGACTGCTGGGAATCCCGTGGCATGTGCTCCCCCTCATTCGTTCCTTTGTAAAGGAGCGTCTTGCTCTGTCTGCTTTCTCCTTCTGTCAATGTAGTTATCCCTCAGCGTCCTGGGGTTCTGATAGTCACGTTGGTACTGCTCTTTCTCGTGAAGACAGACTGGTTCGGGTCTTGGGCTACATATGCTCTGGTTGGAAGAAAGGCGCTCTGGGAACATTGTCTTGCACAGACAGACTTGGTGCTTTTGTTCTGCACCAAGAAATTGCAGTGCTCAGGAGTGTGATAAGAGATTTGTGGGGTGAGAACCAGGACTGTATTGTTTACCCTCTATATACTCAGTTTTCTCGCATAGCAATTACGGTCGATTCTGGAGGTATGGCTCACACTGGTGAAAATGCTGGGTTGTTGGACATTAAGAAGAACCTGCGCAGGCTGTACGAGATGACAGCAATAGGGGTAATGGACAATAAAGAAATGGCCAAGGAAATCAAAAGCATGAGTGAAACTGTCACCTACACTTCGCTCCAGCTTAGTAACCATGATGCCCGTATAGATGATAACGAGAGCAACCTGCGCGAGCTGCTGGGCAAGGTGGAAAAAATCCAGGAAGACCTAGAGAAGCTCATCACCATGAACCAGGAAAGTAGGGTTAATGGAGTAAATGAAGCAGCTGCTCATCCCATGGAAGAAGAATCGGTTATGCAGCCCAGGGCTCTTAGAGGCAACCCTTAACTCTCTCCTTTGGCATCTCTGTTTTAAGTTGTATGGGTTATGTTTTTTTGCATATATCTATGTAGCCAGTTTGTGAGGGTATATACTACCCGTGACAAAAGCAATTTTGGAACGATCATATGCACTGTCTTATGGAAAACTTTCAAGACATGCCAATTGTGTAGCAATTTTGATCTGTCGGCATTATATTTCTTGCTTCCTTTGTAATGAATGGCTGTGCACAGCCTGTTAATATATTTCTCCTTTTCTGTTTCTGTTAAAAAAAAAAAGATACAACCGTGTCATATGCGCCAAACAATGTCTGTAACATATAGGCCTATACACAAGTCTAACACATATAAACCATACATTGATTCATCAAAAGCACCCCTTTCGGGTTCCATGGGCTAGACCATCCAAAATGGGACACTACAATTACATTTCCCTCCATCTAGATATACTGAGGAAGAATAGGGGATCACATAAGGTCTTACTTGGAAAAAATTGTACATTACATGTCCTCCATGCTAAAGGGTGCTTTGTACCCTTTCTTGTATTCTTAATTCCTTAACCCTCTCTTATACTCTTAATTCCTTCTTGTCCTTCTTTCATTACTTTGGATATTTGAATGTTTGAAAAATATTATCGCATTATGGAAGCCTTGATCCACCCTAAGTCTACAACATTTGATGATGACTTCTTCAATTACTATTTTCAAAAAATATTTGGAAACAAGTTGACTTGGCGCTTGATATCTAGGACTGTAGAATAAATTTAGTTTTAGTTTATGTTGATAGGTTGATTGTTACTGCAAAGATTCCTATGAATATGGTGATGATAGGATCTAATATTTGAATTTATTTATTTATTTTTAATGTGGTTTATGCTCGATGATCGGGTCGCTACATCCACAAAAATAATCCAAGGGGGGCCAACCGAAGGGGGCACGACCTATTAGTCTATTTTCAGAGCCTATCCTCAACACCAACCTGGTTTCCTGACCCCGAAGTACCCAAAGATAATTGAACCCCTGACCTCAACCTTGTTTGTCTTGGTCCTGGAAGATCCAACCAACTCAGATACCCCTCGGGGATAAATGTATTTACGATATATTCATATAAAAAAATAATTATTCAATATTTGTTGATTTGTTGATCCCTTTAGGTTGAGATACAACTTTGTTAGTGGAAATGGATATAGATGGATCTTCATCCATGTCCAGATTGGTAAGTGTTGTTTTGTTGATCAATGATAGATAAATATTCATTAACTATACTCTATTTTTCATCTTTGATTGTAGTTGTGAGAGTTCCTTATCTACCATTTGTACCTTGACTTATGCAAGTGTTGTTTATTCAACAAGATTGGTTAATGTTTCTTTATCAAACTTTGGAAGAAGTATGTCCTTTCTCTTCATTTTTTTTACAAGGAATTTTTAGACAATTGATTTCTTTGTCCTTGTCTAATACAACTTTCTCCATTTTTTTCTTCAGGTATTGACTTTCTTGGTTGCAGTTCTTACTCATTTTATTGATATTTTACTATTTTGCATTTTAAACTATTCACTTCCTTGGAAAGATTTGGTTTATATGTTTGTAATTCTAAATTTTCATCGAGTTGTTTTAGAGAATCAAGATGTCAATGTCAGTTGAACAACTTATTCCTTCACTTGTTCCATGTATTGATATTGTGCCACATAAGTATCATATGCTACAATTTTATTTTGTCCATTGGATGTAGCTTGGGTGGTTGGAAGGATTGATTGTTACCCTCCCCACCCAGGTTATATTATTTTAAGTGACATGATGTTCTTGATGGGCCCCGTTGTAATAAATATGTGGATTATGTGATCTTTCCATACCTTGATTCTCGTGTTGGAATAACAAGTGTTGGAATTTATTCTAGTGGAGTATACCTTGAACAAATGGTGAAACACCCTTTGTAAAAATATATATATATTATAATATGTGTGTACCATTGTTTCAATAAGAAATTTGGGTGGGGGGGGGGTTACTTGACTACTTTGGAGTTAAGTGGGAACACTAAATGTGAGGATCCCTAGAACTAAATATATTCCTTTTTCATCTACTACCAAATAATATTTCCAGAATTTTGATATTCTTCCTTTTGTTAGTTTTTCTAAGTTAATTTACTTAGGATATTTATCTGAAAGAATAACAAGCACAACAATACATCAAATATACACAAGATACACAAAACACATAGATTTTCATCAGGGAAACCATAAAGGAGAAAACCCACAAATTTCCTCATAATAGTTATGTCACAAAAATAAGATGACAAGATAGAATAACCCAAGAACAATGTGTCTGTAACATATCTTTGTCCCTCCTCTCCCTCTCTCTCCTAAGGTGCACATGAGAGAAGAAGTGAGCGTGTGTCAAATGAGGAGGGTGCCTCCATATTTATATTCTTTTGTTGAGTTGTTAACTCAACTACTTGGTCGTCTAGGTTACCTCTGGGGCCGACCTAACTAAGAATACACATAAATACATTTTCCTTTATTTAACCTGGGGACTATTCCACCGACTCACAACAGAGGGTTTACCTCGGTGACCATACACAATGATGACATCCCTAAAGGAGGAACACACATCTTCGATGGGGGTACAACAATATAAAATATAAATATACATCAAAATATCTTTCGAAGTTACAATTACAACAACACTCCCTTTTAAATAGGAAGGTATTCTCTCACCTCAGTCATCAACATATTTGGTCATCGTCACTGAGTCATCATTGTTGTTGCTTCCATTGTCCTCATCTTGTTCTATCTGTCATAGGAAGTTTCTGCAGAGCCAACCATTTTGCATGCTGGTGTAGACCTAGACCTCATCAAGGTCTTCATCATATCCACGAGCAAGCCATCGCGTAGGTATAGACCAGGACCATTCTTTACATTACCACTGCAACAACTTGCATCTCCTTCCGTCTTCTCGTCTTATACAGATCATCACATAGGTATAGTCCAAGACCTTCTTTACATTGCCACGACAATAACTTGCGTTTCCTACCTTTATCTTTTTGTATCCAGATCATCTCATTTTCCTGCACAAAACAAAACAAAAAAAATCACACAGAGCACAACCTAGATGCATACCGCATGCATTCTATCACCATAGGATTAATCTAGGATATTTTCACATCATCAAGACAACCTGAAGCTTCTACTATGCGATAATCGCCTAGGAGCACACTCAGTGCATTACGTCTCTACACGGTCAACCTCCATTCTATCAGTAAAGGATAATCGTCTAGGTTCACATCACGTGCTTCGTGACCTTATCATCTCCAACATGGGAACACACACACATATAGATATATATGTAAGGACTGATTATGACCAAAGAACCTGCTTCACCAGGGCTTTTACGTTCCAGGTCAACCTCAAGGACTTATTACATCTGAAAAACTTGCGTCTAGGATCTTTTCCATTTAGACAACCTTCAAGGCCTATTACATATGAGTAACCTACATACCATGCCATGACTCTTTTTACACTTGTTGGACAAGCCACATGATTTATTATATCCAAATAAACTACGTACCACTCCAGGACTCATATTTACATTCGGATAACCCGTTTCACGACTGATTACATCTGAGTAACCTACGTATCGTGCCTGAATTCGTATTTACACTCAGACAACCTACATGACTGATTACATCCAAGTAAATTGCTACACCGAGTTCTTTTCCGCTCGGACAACCTGTCTCATTTTCCATGTGAGATATCATGCATCTGCATCTTCTGGTCTTTCGCTATTTCTAGCATAGAAACCTATGAGGACTGATTTCATCCAAGGATAACCTACAATATTTTCTAGGACTGATTACATCTAAGGACAACCTACAGGATTGATTACGTCTGAGAAACCTACGATCTTCGCCAAGATTTTACGCTTAGACAACTTGTCTCTCCAAATATGCTAGAACTCATCACTCCCTCTTTCGAGAGGTATCATTCTACATCACACCAAATCTTTCTCTGAAGTACTCAAAATTAACTCTGGCTATTTCTAGCATAGACATCCAAGGATAACCTGCGACCTTCACCAATACTTATTACATCCCAGGACAACCTACATGACTGATTACATTCGAGCAACCTACGACCTTCGCCAAGACTTTTACACTCGGATAATCCTGTATCTACAACTATGCTAGAATTTATCAATCTCGAGAGAGAGAGGGCTCGATCTGGATCACATACTAGAGCTTCACTACTCCTCTCTGCATCATGCAAAAAATGCATGTCATATCAATCAAATTAGATGGTAACTTTCAAAAACCATACTACCTCATAACTAGCCAAACAAGTGGTAACATATTCTGCCTCGGCTATACTCAACACCATGCAAGACTGCATCCTTACCAGTAGATCATACCGGATATCAAACTCAAAAATCAACCTAAGGTGCTCTTACTCTCAATGGTGTTGCCTTCCCAATCTGAATCAACATAACAGTGCAGGTTAGTCTTCAGGTTTGTATCTTACTTGAGCCCATACTCAGTTGTACCCTTTAGGTACCTCAACACATGCTTTGTAGAAACCAGGTGAACATATCTTCTATTCGTCAAGAACTGGCTTAGGGTGTTCACAACAAAGCATATGTCTGGTCTCGTATTCGTGAGATACATCAATGATCCAATCATTTGACGATACATCATGGCATCAACCGACTCTGATGAAGCATCACATACTAGCTTCAAGTTCGATTCCATAGGTGTGGATATGGCACCTTGCGGTCCAACATTCCAAATTTCTTCAGAATATCCACTGCATACTTTCCTTGACCAAGGAAAATACCATCTGCATTCTGCCACACCTCCATGCCTAAGAAGTAGTGAATCATCCCTAGGTCTTTCATTTCAAACTTGGTTGCAAGTCTCCTCCTTTCATATTCAATGAGTTTGTCCTCTCCTGTCAAGAACATGTCATTGACATATACCAAGAGCATCATTGGTCTTCCACATTCAACCTTGAAGTAAAGGTTGGGATCCATTTTCTCTCAGTAAAGCCTAGGCCCATCAAGAAGCTGCCCATCCCGTTGTACCATGTCAACCTTGAGGATCTTCTATAGTCACTCCCTCTGAAGAGGAGTATCATCCTCCCTTTTCATTTTGTACTCTATGTATCGAAACATTATGTATTGGAGTGACAAGTAGTTTCCTTTGCTACTGATCTTCTATGTATGCATCTAAGGTCATTGGATACCAAGATCCTCTATCTTGAACTTTGTTGAAAATTTCCTCTTGCACCCATCTGTGAGCTTTTCGTCCTCTATAAGCTTTCATCTTCAACCTTGTATCAAAGGTTAAGATATTCATCGCTCTAGGTGATATTCAAGCTCCTCATGTAACTGTATGTGCTATCCCATGGGTTCCTTTTGAGATCGTACAAGGCATTATTTAATTTACACACATGAGTCTTCCTATCATGTGTCTCGACTCCCAATTCCTATTCTACGTACACTTCCTCCTCGACTACACCATTAATTTCAAGAATGATGTATTGATATCTAGCTGGTGTATCTCCCATATCATACCTTCACGTATGGATCTAATGGAAGTGTACCTCGCAACCGGTGCAAATGTATCCTCGTAGTCTATGCCTTCTTTATGTGAGAAGCCTCATGCTACGAATCTTTCCTTATATCCCTCGATGTTGCCATCTGCTGCATCCTAGATCTTGTAGATCCATATGGAAGACACTATGAAATTTCCTTCAGGTCTCAGAATCGCATCCTAGACATCATTCCTCTTGATTAACTAGTAATATTTGATCATAATCTCCATCCCTTTCTTCTTGGATACTTATTTATAGATGGAAGGATTTGCATCAATGATGTCACTCAACTGTGCCACACAACTTGAGTGTTTCAGAGGCCTCTTTATTTCTTTGGAAGTCTCATAATAATATTCTTAATCTTGGATGATTTCTCGTTCCCAATATGGTCTTCATATATCGAGGGGGGTCTACCGTTCTCTTTATATTCTTCTGAAGCTCTTTCTTTCGCCACCGTGTCTCTGACCTGGAGAGATTCAAGTTCCTCTTCTAAAATGTCATTACTTGTTCATCAAAATGATCTACAAGCCAAGTTCAGTTGCATTATTAGAAACATTTCATTATTTCCAAAAAATATTAATCTAATGCATCAAGATATATGTCACACATTCATGCAACTATATTATCCAATGCTACAACATTCATCCACATCCCCTACACATACGATAACTTCTAGATGCCTTCTACCCCAATGTTATTAAGAGTGTGTACTACTCACAATATGTTAGCACAGAGGTTTCAATCTAGATAAGTAGCAATGGAATGTTGTACAACATCATTGAATTCTTACCCATCATGTGGAATTCAAACAAGCATAATACATCAACTGAATATAAAAAAGTGCACAACCAAACAATATCATGAAATGATAATTGAACACTTATTTTCATTTGTGTTGTGGGTAGAATCCTTCTTGATCCTTGTGTCCTTGCAATAATAGATGGATTATTCTACTTCATCATCATCTTCTTTCACAACTACATCCTTTATTATCCAAATGCTGAGATGGATAAGAGGTTCTTCATGAGTTGAATCCCTATGGATTAAATTACATATTCTTCATCGCTTGAAGAATCTTGTCTTTATTCTTGTGTGCACTCTTCCCAGAGTCTTCTAAAGGTAATCAACTTCCTACTGGAACATATTCCTTGAATGAATGAATGAATCCAATGATCTTGAGAGGCCATTCAAGGTAGTCATAACAATATCTTCTTCCCGTTTGACTACTTCAATTTGTTCCTTGAAATGAGAAACCCTTGTGAAGTAGGACTGCATGGTCTCTGAGTTATGTATATTCACATTCTTCAACTGGTTCCTCTATGTCATTTTCTGATTGATGTTCTTTCCTTCGAACAACTTCATGAAAGCATCAAACACTTCCTTTGGTGCCTTCAAGGATGACACATGAGGGATGAGACGATCCTTAATAGAATCTGCAATGATTATCTTGGATCTATCCTTAGCCTCATCTCCCTCAGGCTCTTAGAACTTCCTTGTTGATATACTGATCCAAGTCATTTTCTTCAAGAATCGGGGAGGTCCTATACTTCAATGCTAGGAATTTTTCAGCTTCATCAAGTTAGGTGTGATGATTCATTTTGAAATGAGAACCTCAAATGGAAATAACAAGTATTTAGATCTTACCGATTTGAGGTGTCCGGCCTGGTTCTGGAGCTGGTTGATATAGGGTTTGTCAAAGAAACCCTACTTTTACAAACTTGGAATTTCAAACTTATGATTGGATATAAACATGCTCCTCTTCAAGGAGATTTGTCCAATGTACTCCTTTTCTGAAAACAATTGTGAGAAGTTCCTGGAACAAGAATCCCTAGTTTCTCCAATTTCTTCTACATAATTGTCTGATATTGATTCTATTGTATCTCCAAAGTTTCTCATCCTCACGGTCTGAAACTTTGCACTTAGGTAGCCTTATCTGTCTTATTTCCAAATGCATAGGTTAGAGAAGAATTGATTTTCCAAGTAGGAATTATGTTGAGTTTCCCAAGGTGTCTGTTTTGAGGACTGTTTAACATAGCGAACTTGTACAAACTACCACATGTCAATATTTCACATTCAGTGCCTGAAAATATGACCAGAAAAACTACAATCTGTGCCCTGTCTGTAAAATCTTTCAAAATTCCATTTAGACCTTCCTATCTCGAGATATAGAAATTATCCCTATTGAACCTGTTTATGACTATATTTTGGAGGAGGCTGGAACACTGATTTGGAGGAATCATATCTCCTAAAGTATAGTGATTTTGTGGCTGAAAATCGCACACTACGTACAGAAAGGTTTCCTATTCGGATTGTAAAAGTTTCAGCTCCTTATCCTTCTCCAATATTTAGTTATATCAAAAGTTCCAAGATGACTATATTTAGTCTTCTAGGGTTTTCAAGCATGAAACTAATTTCCAGTAGCTGCCATTGTAGTTGTATTTCGGCTGCATAGTGCCTTGTTTCAAAGTGGCTCTTATAACATGTTAGTTTTTCTAAGTTAATTTAATTAGGATATTTATCCCAAATATTAACAAGAACAACAATACATCAAAGATACACAAGATACACAAGACACAAATATTTTCATCTGGGAAAGCATAAAGGAGAAAACCCCACAAACTTCCTCATAATAATTCTGTCACAAAGACAAAATGACAAGATATAATAACCTAAGAACAATGTGTCTACAACATCTATTTGTCCCTCCTCTTTCTCTCTCTCCTAAGGCGCACATGAGAGAGCAAGTGAGTGTTTGTCAAATGAGGAGGGCGCCTCCCTATTTATATTATTTCGTTGAGTTGTTAACTCAATTACTAGGTCGGCCAGGTTACCTCTGGGGCCGACCTACCTAAGAATACACATAAATACATTTTCCTTTATTTAACCTGGGAACTATTGCCCCAAATTACAATGGAGAGTTTACCTTAGTGACCGTACACAATGATGACATCCTGAAAGGAGGAACACACATCTTCGATGGGGGTAAAACAATATACATCATAATCTCTTCCAAAGTTATAATTACAACAACACCTGTAAATTTTCTCGATAATTTCAACTACCTTACAATTTTTAAATGCTACGTTTAAAAACATTAATATTCCATTAATAACTTAAGTTGCTACTTGGATAATTATTCAAATTCAAAATGGAACTTTCCCTTTTTAATTGAGACATTTTTTTTGGTAATCATGCACATTCTATTAAACTGAAAATTCAAAAATTAAGTATGAAAAAACCTGAGGAGGTGGTGAAACCACCACCCGAGCCAATAAAAAATACAAAGTCTTCTAGAGTGGTTGTAATAGATAAATTCCAATGGCTTTAGGAGCCATGAAAAAAAAACTACTAGATTTTAAGCTATTGGTTCTACCACTTAACAAAGTATTCAACAACACATGAAATAACAACATATAACAAAATGACTTGATATGACAGTCCGAACCGAAAAGAGGTTGTGTCGCTACTGAGTCCATGAGTAGGTTTAGGGTGGGGTGAACCTCCTTCAAGATGGGGTAGGCCCATCCACCTTCCTCAGAGTTGCTAATAGTGTTGGTGAGAGGAACGTTCGCTGGCGATGGAGACACCTTGCTGCTCATGCCTTCATAATCCCACACACGTTTGAACATAGGTTCAATGGTGGATGAGATTGGAAAGGGCGTGCTGGTGGAGACCGTCTGAATAGGTTATAATCATATTTCCATCGACCTACCTCCTTTTGCACTACCACACCCAACCTCCATGTTACTGACATGCCTCTTCCCACTCACCAAACATTTCCAGCCAAAGGTGATATCCAAGCTGATGAGCTAGTTGTCCATGTTGGTCATTTTGGCCTTGAACAAGAGGACTCTGTTGCGAGTAGAGTTCCAAATCCCCAAAATGTACTCCATGAGAACTCCAATCATTTTTTTAATCAGTCAATAATGGTTAATATTTCCTCTTCCTCTCCCTATAGCAAGTCGCTAATTCATCGGACGACCCTCCTAATCATCAATTAAGACACAAACATGCATGGACATGCCAACTTAGTAACCCTCCTCCGCTATGACACTCAAACCATGTCGCGTTTTTCCTCGGTCACTACTGCCCCTACTGGGGGTTCCCCATTTCCTGCTCATCTTGGAGACCAGAGTTTCAGGACGCTGTTGGTGGAGGTGGTGGAGATGCAAAACCAACAACAATAGGATAAGTTGCATAGCAAGCCGACAACGGAGAGAAGAAGCAAAGTTGAAAACACCCGACCACAAGAAAACACACACTACAATGTGCCAACCGATAATGTTGCCTTCATCTATGCGTCGTCGCTTAACCCCATCACTATGTACCTACTGAGACCTCACATGCTGCATGTTAACTGCCATTAAAACCATATTAAATTCGATGGAACAGGCCCAAGATTAGACAACCTGGGACTCAACGTCTTCACCCACCTACAAAGAAGATCTGAGGGAACACGAGGGAGTTTTAATGATTTCAACATGCATGGTGTCACGTAGCCAGCTCCCAGAACGAGGCACAATGCGTTGTCGGTGGGGTACGCTTGCAACCGCATCAGAGTCTTTTTAATCAAGACTTAAACACACACACACACGCATCTATATTTTCGAAGAAAAGGGTAATATTTTTATTTTATAAGATGATAAGTACATATAACATTATGAATTTTCTCAAGGAATATATCTCATAAAGGACTTAACATCATATAGATGATAAAAATGGTTCTATCCAAACAACTCGAAAATGTGCATCAACGATCTACGCTAACACAAAATCCTTTTCCAAAAGAGACAAAAGATGAATAAAGGTTAAGACAAAAATTATCCAAAGTTCCACCAAAGATGGAATCCAATTATAAGAAAGCTTCAGTGGGGTATTTAGTAACCACAGTTTCATTAACCTCAAGCATATGGAGAATGCCAATCTCGTTCTATACACCAAACGTGGAGTGCTGGTCTGCATTGCAATTTCACTCCTTGAAAATATATGTGGAGGAAAGATCGCCATCCATAATCTCTGCAAAACTCAATTTTGAAAAATAAAATTTATATTATTCACTCTAGAATGAGTTTGAATCACCAAAGAACTAGAGAAACTCAATACCCCTCCACAACAAATCTAAGCATCATTGCTAGAGAGTGCAATTCTTCTTAGTTGTTTCAACCACACTCCAATGTTAAGTGGAAAGAGTAATACTCAATATAATTTATATTAATAACTCCCCCAACACCACACATCCCTAGATTTTCATGGGAATATTTACCAAAATATCCCCATGTCATGTTCTTAACAATTTCTAGAGCACTCCCAGAGCACTCCCTGTCAGGAAACTTTCCTTCCTCCTCACCTTAATGCTATCTCTCTTAAGAAAATATTTGGCCCTTTGGAAAACTTAGAGAACATTAGGCATTTTATCTTCAAGCATATTTCCATTGATCGATATCCATAAGGCCCAAATAATAATCAGAGGGAATACCCTCATTTCCTTAACCTATGGGTTCATCCAACATGATTTATAAACTTCAATCAAGCACTTATATATTCACACTCCCAAACCTCCAAGCATTTTTTTTATCTAAAATTGAATTCTTAACACAAATGAAAAGAAATAAGAATATGTGATATACATTCACCTTGTTCTCTGCATAGAAAGAAAATCCTAGGGTCATTTTGAGCTCTATTTTGGAGAACTTCCCAAGTCAGGACTTTGTTTTCAAGCACCATCCAAATGAATATTAAAAATAAGAGGGAGCATTTATTTACCATATTGGATTCCACCACCGGATTGGTTCAATTTGCATGTCATCAGAAAACAAAAAATATTTGTTGCATTACACAATTATTATCACAATTTACAATTCCCAAATGGTGTGATGCATAAGATACAAACAATAGGTCAAGGTTATGGGTTTAAAACTCACACATTAATTCAAACTTTTATGGAGTTCTCTTCTTGGTTTTCTCAAGCAGTGTTTGATGTCGTGGTTTCGTAGCTGGAGAATTGAAGTGCCACTAATAAGATGTAGTGGTGGCATATGTTTAAAAGGGATATCAAGATAAAAATATTTTACAAAGGTAAGATACAGTTTTTTTATTGGAAGTAACAAATAACCCATGTTCTAGTCTTACAAAAAGAACACGATTCTACAAACATAAGGTCGAGGTGTTGGGTTCAAAACTCACTCGTTACTTCATACTTTTATGGACTTCTCTTCTTGGTTTCCTTGAGCAATGTTTGATGTCGTGGTTTTCTCGTCGGAGAATTAAAGTACCACCAATAAGATGAGATGGTGGAATTTATTTAAAAGTGATTTCAAGATAAATATTTGACCAAGGTGAGATAAAATCTTCCATTGGAAGTAAAAAATATCCCGAGTTCTAGTTTTACGAAGAAAACACGATTCCACATGGGGATGGTTAGAGTAAAATTGATTAAAGAATTGTTGTTATTTTTTCCTTTAAAGAAATTAATCTTATGCTTGTCTTTGACGATGAATTGAGGGAAGTGGTTTCCATTATTCAATACATGGAAAGGATGGAGATAGGATGATTCCAACATATTTCAAAGAGCAATTCATTTGAAAAAGTATCAAAAACACTTTATATGTAAGGTAAATGTCCTCAATTTACCAATGAAAATTTAAAAAAGGAAATAGAACAAGAACTCCTCTCAATGTACCAATGAAAATTTTAAAAAGGAAATAGAACAAGAACTTTGAGAAAGAGAAGTGAAGAAAATGGCAAATCAAGAGAAAATATTATAGAAGAGGGTTAAACATTCTAAATAGAATAACCATCGTATGGGATAAGAAAAAAAAATTAGTGGATATTCATTTGATTGATAGAACTTGGAGAAAGTACATGAGGAAAACGATGGAAAAGCTAAAGTGGGGGGATTCTCATTGTTTAACAGTTCAATTAGTGCTTTCAATATCATCTTAAAAAAGCAAATCAACATATGGCTAGAAAGTGAAGGTAAGAAGGATTTAGAAGACATCACTCTAGCACAAACAACCTCATTACACTTAAGATCATTGTGGAGGAATGTCGTAATAGTAAATCGAGTCCCTTCTACTATTTTGTGGATTTTAGGAAAGCTTCCAATATGGTATCTAGAAATAACTTATGGAATAGATTAGAAGAGCTAAAGGTTCTTTTTGAGTTGAGAATTTTCGCAATAAAATTGTACGAGACTATCATTGTCAAATTAAAGAGTATTGAGGGGTGATCAAAAGATATTAATTATAATTGTAGTTAAGAAAGGTTCCCCCCTCTCCCCTACCCTTTTAAGCATTGAGCGGTGGTCAAAATATTAGAAGAGATAAAGGCTCATTTCAAGTTGAGAGTTGTCTCAATAAGAGCATTGAGGGGTGTTCGAAAGATATTAATTGTAATTTAAGTTAAGTTAGGTTTCCCCCTCTCCCCTACCCTTTTCGACATATAAATCGATAAGCTAGAAGGTTGTTAAAAGAAGTAAGTTGCATTGGCACAACCTTAGTTGGAATAGTCGGCATCCTCCTTCTCTTTGTTGATGATATTGTTCTTATGGTAAGGTTCCCCTTTGATATTGATGATAAATTAAGAATTCTCAAGGATTTATGCTCTAATATGGGTATGACTGTTAACACAAACAAAACAAAAGTTATGATTATCAAGTCCAAGAATTTCACTTACGATAATTTTGTATATGACAATTACAACTTGGAGGAAGTGTATTCTTAAAAATATATTTGAATTGATATTCATCACAAGCTCAACTTGAACTATAGCATTGAGAAAAGGATTAATGGAGGGTGGAATTATTTTGGTCTTGAAAACATTTGTAAATCAACAAACCTTATGATATAGGATCAAACGAAGTTCCTTTTTGAAACTCTCTTCACTCATGTTATCTTATACGACTGTGAAGTTTGGGGTTGTAACATCTCTAGAGAATCTTGGAGAAAGATTGAACAAATCCATAAGCGTTTTATATCATATAACCTCAAAATTTAAAAGTAGTACACCCTTTCATATTCTCCTAATAGAAGTAGGTCTTGTTAAATTTTCATATGCTTAACTAAGACATAAGTATATCATTTCATTTTTCATAATAAAAGCATATAAAGCAGGATCACTGAAAGAAACAGTATCAC